>LOJH01031084.1:0-16668 GCA_001685095.1 Ellobius talpinus | reverse complement strand
TCTTTCCTAGGGGAAACTATTTATCCCAGAATTGAGACTGAGGGAGGGTTTGTCTATTCAGGCCATTTCCTACAAAACAATTATCTATGATAGGCCAAGAAAAAAGACTATGTCATTACCCAGTGACTTTCCAAGATAGGTCTTCGAGTTGGTCCCCTTGAAGTGTGGTAACTTCCAATTAGTATGAGTAGAAGGGTAGAGATAAATTCTATCTTAAATTCATTTTAGAATATAAAAGACACTTTAAATTTAAATGTCTTGCTAAACACTGTGCTTATTTTTCCATTGGTCTTTTAGTTCAAAGATTTTTTTATATTTATTTTAGCAATTTAGGAAACTCTGATTTTCTCTTATAATAGCAAGGAATGCTGTTTTGGAAACTTTTGCGTTTTCACTGTTTCTCATCCTAGTTTTTCAAGGCCAGAATAAAGAATGAAAATAATGAGTTGAAACAAAGGCTTTCGACTGTGAGATACAGAGGTTTTAATTGAAGGATGATGGAAATGCGATCAGTTCTCCAGATACTTAATAAAGCTAGTCAGTGCTCCACTGATGCTGTAGGAATTATGCTCTAGTGATACTTAATAAAGCTAGTCAGTGCTCCACTGACGCTGTAGGAATTATGCTCTAGTGATACTTAATAAAGCTAGTCAGTGCTCCACTGACGCTGTAGGAATTATGCTCTAGTGAAAGGGGGCATTTTTCTCATAGGTTAGCAAGACTGTGTGCTTTTAATTAACAGCTGTACTTTGATTTCTTGGCCACTATTGAAAGAAAAGTGATAGCAAATATAATCATTTTCAAAAACACCATCACCAAGTCTGTGTAGAGGACCTTACTCATTAAGCATTGTGTGGATCAAATTACAAACAGTACCTCTTTCTCTTCAAGTGTACTATCCTGAACAAAACTATTAGGTAGAGATTAAAAGGACACAAGCCAATTCCAGGATTAAAATACTTATATTAGTATTAGTTAGCAAGTCACGGAATGAAGAAAATATTTGCAAATTATATATCTGATGAGGCTAATACTTCAACATCATAATAAAACACACCGCTTCATTAGGAACCAACCAAAGCACCTGGATAGACAGTTTCTGGGGGAGATATGCAATTGACCAATAGCTCTATAAAAGATGCTACAGCTTCATTAATCATTGGAGAAATGTACATCAAAACAAAAGAGCAAGTCCTTGAGTATGTGTTGGAACAGAATCCTCATGTGCTGTGGTTGCAATAGAAAGCAGCATAGCTGACACGGAAGAAAGCATGATAGTTCCTCAAAATAAGTCCGAACAGAACCGTCATGGATTCCAGAAATTGCACTGTGGGTCTCCGCCCCCAAGAACTGAACGCTGGGTGCATTCAAGTCCATAGCAGAGGCATTTGCAACCCAAGTATCAGCAACCCTAATGTTCATTAATGGAGAAACGAACAAACTAAGTGTGCTGTAAACCTGTAACATACTGTTGTCCACCCGAAAGGAGAAGGAAAATTCTAACACATTCTACCTCAGGGGTAAGTCTTGACAATTAAAAACCTATAAGGTGCCTGGTACAGGTAAGGTCAAGTAGACAGAAAGTAGATTGGTGGATGCCAGGGCCTGGGGAGAGGGGACTATGTTTACTATGTAATAATTATAGGATTTAAATTATGGAAAATGAAGAGTTCTGTGAATGGGCAGGTGAAGTTATACAGCACTGGATGTGTTTCATGTATATCTAGAGATAAAGTTGTAACATTTATGTTACATGTATTTTACTGCAATCAAATATTAAAGGTATATGTGTATGTATCCATATAGCATTAACCTTAACTGAAACTATAGCTGTGGCCCGAGGGCCTCAGCCAGACAGATTTTTGGATTTGTTTTCTTTATAACATTTGTCAAACATCTCCTAGTGGAAGGTGCTATTATGGACACTAGGGATACTGGACGGAAAGAAGCTGCTTGCCATGCCGTTAGGGAATTGATGAGGCACACAGTGAACTAAACAACTAGTATGTGTGTAATGAGCTCCAAGTTATGATGAAATTAATAAAATATATCAGCAGGCTGAAGACAGAGTGCTGGAAACACTGATGAAGAAGGTGATCAGGAAGTTCTCTGTGAGTGAGTTACATCTAAACAGAAAGGTTAATGCAGGTGTGAGTGCACGTGTGCGTGTGTGCGTGTGTGCATGCCTGCGTGTGTGCGTGCATGCATGCATGCACACACACGCATGTGCTCCTCTGTGTTTTCAGTTATCTTGGGGGAATGTATTGCCCGGTGGAAGACACCTAATTCACAACTTTAAGGCTAGAACTCACACAAAACATTATAAGTAGTGTCTCTGTCCTTTGCAAACTGGCAGTGAGCTGGACTATGTGATGTCCTACCTGTCAATCACTGATCTGGAGGGATCTGGTGACTGATTGACTGCCCATGCCTTAGTGCTGATCCTAAGGGGTTGCTTGATGGGATGTTGTTGTGGGATATTAGTTTAAGATGTGTTACATTCATTTATGCTCTGGAACATTTGTTTAATGATGCAAAGATGTGTTGTGTTCTTTTAGGTTGCACTTGTTTAACTCTGTGAAGCTGTGTTACTTTGCCTGTCTAAAACACCTGATTGGTCTGATAAAGAGCAGAATGGACAATGGCGAGGCAGGAGAAAGGATAGGCAGGGCTGCCAGGCAAAGAGAATAAATAAATAGGAGGAGAAATCTGGGCTTGAGAAAATAGCAAGAGAAGGAGGAATAAGAAAAGAAGAGGAGGATGCCAGGGACCAGTCACTCAGCCAGCCACAAAGTAAGAAAGAAAGAAAGACATATGGAATAAAGAAAAGTGAAAGGCCCAGAGGCAAAACATAGAAGAAGTGAAACAGGATAGTTTGTTAGAAAAGCTGCCTAGATGCTTCAGGCATTCATAAATAAGAATAAGTCTCTGTGTATTTATTTGGGCACTGGATGGCAGGATCCTAAAGAGTTGTTTTTTTTGTTTTTTTGTTTTAAAAAACAAAATACTACAACTACAAATATAGGTAGGTATATTAGAATTGCCTTCTGCAGAGCCTGAGCAACGCCTCAGACAGCAGATAGTCCTCCAAGGTTATGTGGAGGACGGAAGGGGGAGGAGGCTGGTGGAACCAGACCCCTTGATGCTGCTTCCAGCGCACCTCCACATTTGTCAGAAGATGCTGGTCCTTGCTCTGAATCTTTCCTTCCTTAATGTTCCTAGAATAGAGTTTGGCTATCCAGAGAGACCCAGAGCCCCTCTCACAATCCTCGTTTGTCACAAAGCAAATAGCTAAGAGAATAAGATACTACATTAAATGTTCACTTTAGTCTTTTCAGTTCCGGGCTTTTGTCTTGTTCCTCTGCTACTAGACTCTCTTTCCTGGGAACCTCTTTGGGGTGTGATTGGGGGACTTGGCCATAGATGATTCTGATACCAGCAGTCCTGAGGTCACACTCTGAGAATAATCAAACTCAAGACATTTGTGCAGGGCCAGGGACAAGCCTTTCTGTGGATGGCGTGGAAGCATGGCAACAATTCTTATTGAACTTTATGGATTGAAAATAAAAGACCTAGAGAATAAAATGATGGATCCAGGGAAGCATGGCTACCATGTCATGGCTAAGAACAAATTCTATGTTCTTGCCCCAAAACACTCCTTCCCAAAGAGAGGCTCATGGAGCCATGGGCCATATAGAGGGATTATGGGAAAGTGGTGTTCAATAAGTGATTTCCATTTAGTCTGAGGCTCCACCCTTCTAAGTGGAGTGTTTTTTGAGTATTATCCTGTCACTAGGCTATAATAGCAATTGTATGCAGTGGCGCAGTTTTTAAACGCAGGTCCCACTGCAGTAAAGGACGGTGGACTGTGTGAGAATATAACGTGGTGCAGCCAGGGAAAGCCTGCTCTCCCTACCCTCACAGCATCGTCCTGGTCCCTGGAGGAGGTCCCCAGGTCCCCACGGTGGTAGAAAGTGTGCACACAGGGAGATGCGGGACTGAGAAGCTGATCATATCTCCTTCATTAATGTGCTGTGTAACTTTTGGCGAATCAGTTCATTTCCCGGAGTATGCACCATCATCTATGATTTTGTGTGCTTAAGGATAAATTTTTATATTTTGAAATACAGAGATCATTAAAATGGATTAGAGGTGATTTTCCCTCATTAGGAGGAATTCATCAGCTCTGCCGTATTTGTGAGAAATGACTAATACAATTTTTTTTATTAAACCCAGTACACAAAAAGCTTATTAAGCCAATGCTGGCTTACCCAAAGTGGTATTTTATTTAAGGCAATTGCTATTCCCTAGTAATCTAGATTTCTGTGGTTTAGTTGTAAAATTATTGAATTATTCAGATATAATTAATGTAAAACTCATTTTTCCCATCTCTCTTTTTACATAGTTTTTTGCCTCATATCTCAGGGAACGGGTATGACTGAGGCCTGTTTGCTCATGTTGGACTCCGACCTCCCCGGAAGGAAAGCCACCTTCCCGTCCACAGTGGCACTCCTGTGATCTTGCCCATAAATGCATAACCATGTTCTTAGAGCTGAGTAGATTCATGATGCTGGACAAATCACTTCAGGAATGCCTTCTGAATACTCAAATGCCTACCAGCTTTAAAACTGAACATTTTGTGGAGTGGTGTTCTCCTGACCTACAGTGTTTGCCTTTTCACATAGATATTCAGGCTCTGATGTTGTCACCCTGCCCCCATGGGCTATCAGGATAACATCAGCGACCCCAGGGAATCCTCTAGCACCCCTGACCCCATGGCCCCGTGTAGAAGACACCGTTCATATTCCAGGAACTCTGCAGTTAGCTTGAACCCAAGTCATTATGGCATAATATAGTAAAAACTATAGGAACATGTGTGTCTTCCACTAAGTCTTTACACTCAAGCTATCTTTTACATTCAGATTAAGTGAGGAGATGTAGCTGTGTGAATCAGGAACAAGAAAAGTTCTTAGCAGAAAAGGGTCCCTTGAGTGCAAACTGTACAAGCAGCAGGGAGATGATGTTATCCTTCAGTAGACTAGGGACAGTCGTCCATCACATGAGAAAGAGAATGTAGATGCAGCCCCTCCTGCCCCTCCTGATGGGAGCAGGAAGACCCAGCCTAATGAGTCCTTGCTCTCCAAGCTCCAGTGTCATTGATGACAGTTGTGCTTACTTTTCTCTGGTTCCTCTTGTTCCCTGCACAGGAGATGAGCAAGAACCTCAGACTTGGGGTTGCCCTGCAAACCTTTGTTCTAAAATTATTTTATTGATTTGTGTCTTTCATAATGTACCTATGAAGAAATTTTAATTGGTCTCTTAATGGGAGAGGGCCTGTTTCTAGACACAGGGAATCACTGTATCTCATGCAAATGGTCTAGGCAAGAGTCAAACTCCCTTTGCATTTGACACAGGAGGATAGTGGGCCCAAGCCTGCTCTTCTAGCTTGTGTTTGGAAACTGGCTGTGACCTTTTGCATCCATCTCTGTGTAAATGAAAATTGCGTTCAGGCATCATTACCACATTGCTAGAAACTCCCCCCATGGCTTTCCCTCCCACTCACCTTCTTCCCTTCAGCTAAGTTTGAGGGCCTCACATTTGGATGTGGAAGTTGATGCATTAAACCCCGCCACACTGGTCTTTCCTATGTTTATGTGGCCGGGCTGATAGACTTGAAGCAGCACAGGAAAAATTCAAGTTCCCGAGAGGCTGGGTTCCTCTTCCTCTGAACTCCTCAGGTTATTTGTTGGCTGCGTGTATTTCACAGTTGATGCTACACAGGAGTGGTTCTGGGTGTGATTCTCTGAGGACAGGAATCCTCTTATCTACATGTTATCACCGTGGTATTGAGAAGTTCAGTCTGAGTGGGCGGGAGAATTAGTGAATGAGTCTTCCCATGGAGGTGCTTGGTGATCCATCACCAAGGCAGTTATTTTGCCCTAGTGAGGCATGTGATATCAGAACTTAGCACCTGAAAGGTGTCCTCAGAGTTCTTATGCTCGTCAATTACTTTCTCTGCTTATTTGGACCCAGGAACAAGTGCCTATAAAACCCAAGTCTATCCGACCTCTCCTGGCTCTTCTAGGAGGCAGAGGTGTTCACTCCACAGTCCATGCTGTTTGGCGGTGCAGCCAGAGGGGGCCACAGGATGCAGCAGCCACTTTAGATGCTGCACCCCGCCTGTTTCCCTTATGAGCCTTTTTTTGTTCCCCATAGCCAAGTGTTTGGCTCTTAGTGTTTTAGGAACAAGAACACAAGTGCTTGGGTCAGGCTTGAGTCTCACTCCATCATGGTTATCTTCATGGCCTTGGAGAAACTACTTCTACCATCTGCTGAAACAATAGCCTGCCCGGATTGTTGCGGAAATTACAGAAGGCATCTAATAAACGGTGGTTCCCGCCTTCTCTTCCTTGGTTGAAGGAACAATGAGCAGCTGGAGCTTTCCTTTTTCATTCTGATTCATGGATGTTCTACTTCAGATCTCTGCATTAGTATCACATACTTTGAATGCACAAAATATCTCTTCTGAATTCACGAAGATAATGGTAAAATCTTCAACAGATAATAAAATGAGAGTCTTTTTCTGCACAGGGAAAAGAATCACATTAGCTTAATTTTTTTTTATTGTGGTCTGCGATAGAACACAGATGTCTTTAAACACATCTGTGGCACAGACTACAGCAGGTTAGGACTTTTTGGCTTGATTCTTTCTGGGCTTATATGGTTCAGCCTGATAAACAGGGACTCTATCATGTAATATGTGTGTATCCCTCACCTTCCCACAGGACCCATTTCTATGCCTGCTCTGAGATGCTGTCAGTGGTCCATTAGCAGCCCTGTTTTTGCTGCCCACTTTCTCATCCAGTACGAATGTGTCGCAATATGAAGTCTCCAGTACGGCTGACCATTTATTAGTTTTTAAGTCCTGGTTATCCAGTGAGGAGCAATGGTCTGTGCAGGTGAAGCCTGGCGGTCAGGCTGGTGTGCTGTGTGGTTACTGTGCTTCAGAAACATGAGCCTGCCCCATCCATCCCTGCTCTCCCGTGGCGCCCCACCTGGTCTCTCCTGTTCAGTGCTGGCGTTGCTGCATTCTGAAGCTCGACACTTTCTCTGACTTTTAAGCATTTCACGGAGTCTTTTCTCTCGCTCTCTTCTCTTCAAATCCTTAAATAGTCTCTTTTATCTGACCAGTGGCCACCTTATGCAACCAATGCCCCTCATGTGATGATAGTTCTGTGGGGGGGGTCTATATGCTGTCTCCTCCGCATAAATCTCTGAAAAGAGAAGCAATGTTTTATTACATTCCAGACCCCACCCAGCTATTAGTGACAGAGCATTTTTAACAAATCCAAAGAAAACATATTCACAGAACTATATAAAATAGCTTGTCCCTTTTGTGGTGAGTTTAGAACGTTTTTACACAGAGATTATGTGTGGGGGGGATGTGACTGTCATACTTATGGGAATACAATGAGCTAACCATAAAGAGGTTCTGGTGAGATTTGCTAAGGAAGGCCTCTAGAGCCTGCTTCGGGTCCACTCTGAAGGAATTAAAGACTGGGCCTTGTCCAGGGCCCTTTGATGGGAATCTAGAGCAGCAAGCAGAAAGCTCTGTCACGTTGTGAAATTGTAGTACATTTGTTTATCCAGCTATTTAGTAAACACCCTGGAAAGTGTTTACTGTAAGTTAAGCAGCTAGTGGGTTCTGGGAACATTGGATGAATGAGATCCAG
This sequence comes from Ellobius talpinus, assembly GCA_001685095.1. Taxonomy (NCBI): domain Eukaryota; kingdom Metazoa; phylum Chordata; class Mammalia; order Rodentia; family Cricetidae; genus Ellobius; species Ellobius talpinus. The sequence continues at coordinate 8,935 of LOJH01031084.1, read as the reverse complement.
GCCCCTTGGGCAAGCACAGTGGGGAGCCAGACACATTAGCGGATGTTTAACAAGCTATCTAGATGCTCAGGTACTAGGGAGACATTATACATTCCCCCAGGGCTCAGAGGGACACTATATACAAAAGAAGTCCAGCTCCAGTTCCTTAGTCTGCCACAAGAGCACAGAGAACAGAGACAGCTTATGTGGAAAACAAGGCCAGAGAATATGAGCCTGAGACTGCCAAGACATTATGGCATCCAGAACTCCAGACATCACAGAGGACAAGGTTCTGTGGACTTTCTGGCTTCAGTTCTCTTTCCTCTTGCTGCTCGCTACCTCTTCTACCTAAGACCTGTTTCTGTGATCTGCCCTAGACCTACAACCTGGATTCTCAGTCTTTGGAACTGAGGTCAATTTTCTGCCAGGTGTGGATGGGGACTAAGATTAACTTTTTACTTCTGGTTCTGGGGGTATCAAGGTATTTCATTTGGTGAAACAACTTGAAAGACATGTACAGGCCAAGGATGGAGAGCGGTCTCACTGTAAAAGTGAGCCAGACTGTAAAAGTACATTAGCACTTGCTGTTTAGGCTTCATAATAGGTTTGTATTAGTAAGCAGGTAAAGTGTTTTAGATGAACGTGATTGAGAGGTAGAATTCAGGGTGGTGGATGAGGCTGGGAGAGACACTGGTCCAGCAGTGTCATCACTGGACTGAGTTCATTCTCTGGCAGTCGTCTGAGTATGAGCAACTGTGTGTCTCAAATACCCTGACATATATCGTGGATGAAATCTTAACCAAAAGATGTATCACTAAAAGGGATGAGCTGGTGATTTATATCCCTGGAATTAGCACCCTGGAGTATTTTGCTGTTGTTCTCTACCCTCACTCTCTTGAGACCCTCAAACTTTTGGAAAAGAAAATTTTTCAGGGATTCTTGACTTGGATAGGGGAGAGTTTTGTCGTGGATCCCAGAATCAGGGCTATATTTAAGGACAATGGTAAAATTAATAAAAACTTCTACTTTTTTCTATTTTCTATAATTTCTCTTTAAATTATTTAACATAGATCCTGAGAAACATATATATTACATATGAATTAATTTTTAATTCAAGATGTTTAGCTGGCACTTGAAGAATTCATAAAGTATTTGTTATAAATTGTTCAATTATCATTATATCTAATCAACAAGGACATTGAGGCTTTTCCTTATAGTGATATTTGGACATTTTGCACTCTTACATGAATAATTAGTTAAAGGATCTAGGAAACCAAATTTCAAAATTTGGCCACCTTTTGAATAACTATGAATTTATGATTCTAGAGCATTTTGCATAGAAGATGACTACCCCATAGTAACTGAAAGATGACTACCCCATAATAACTGAAAGATGACCACCCCATAATAACTGAAAGATGACCACCCCATAATAACTGAGCAAATGCTGGGTTTGTACTAATACTTTCCACCCTTCTGTTACTATTGAAACCACTCCCTCTCAAGACATTAGAAACAGTGATAGAAAACTAGAATGGCTTTTCATGGACACAGTCACCTAGCTGTCCCTGTATCTTCCTGCTAATGGATGCTGGGGTATGTGGTGGTGGGATTTCAGAGAAGGATGGTGGGAGAGGATGTCTCAACAACCAGAAGGAACTGAGTGTCAATGAATGTCAAATTGGTTAATGCTCACAGCATACCTCCTGGGAATGACTGAATGGAATGGAAGGAGGGGAAGAGTTTCCAAGAGAGGAAAGCATGTTAGTGTGTATGCTGTGCTCTTTATACTGAGCAGTGCATTCCTGAACTGATGGGCATGAATGCATGGGTTCATGCATTCACAAATTCCATGAATTCTGTTTGGAGGATGCTTCATCATCTCTGATTGTACTTATATGCTCCCTAATTTAGGGTACCATCAAGATCCTCTCTGAAGGACAAAGTAAGCATCTTGTCTACATTGGACAATGTAGGCATCATGTCTGCTGTGCTTTAGCATAGTGGCTTAGATACAACAGACATTCATTTCTGATAGTTCCGGAAGCCATGCAGTCTGCTATCACACCACCATCAGAGTCTGCATGTCTTGGGAGCCCCTTATCTGTATTCCTAGCTCTGCCTTTACAAGATATGAAGGACGAGAGGTTGTTTTGGCCCTCTTTTCTCAGGACACTTGTCATTCTCAGGATAGAGTGCCCTCTATCCCCAAGGCTCGCCTAATTATATTGTCCTGAAGGTCAAGACTTTAGAATAAGAACTTAGTGAGGGTAGGTGGCACTCTTAGAGCATAGCAGCAAAGACAAATGACTCAGAGCATGGTCAGTTAGACCTGTGACCTTGGTGACCCAGACAAAAGACAGTCACTCCTGCGCTTCTGCCAAAATACCTTGTTGGGTCTTACGTGTGTGAGGTGCAGGCTTCACTGAACTTTATCCGGCACATAGTTTATTGACCTGGAGACTATAAACTGCACACCTCCAGCGACCAAACCAAAAGCCTTTAAAGACATCCGCAGCCATGGAATGCACTTATGAGATAAAGTGTAATCTGTGTTGTCTAAAGCGCATACGGCTTTCTTGGTGGCAATCTGATCTCTCCATCTCTGGATTAGCGTAATGAGCTATAGCTTGTGTTCATGGGGGGGGCGCAGTGGAAAAGCAAAGATTATCATTGTGTTTCGGCTAACCCCACGTTCTGTTTTGTATTTCTTTGATACAGATTCTTTGATGTGAGGGTGAACTCTCCATCTGTTTTAAAAGAAGAAAAACGCCCCAAGACTGTATAACATACTTACAATCTCCAGAATGTAGGAGATTGCATGAAAAGAGGAGCTAGGGGTCTGTGTTTGGGGCTGGCAGCATCGATAATGGAATTTAATTAAAACTCAGTGGATTTTTTTTTTGCTTGTGAGAAATTTTTCACTGAGTCTGGAGAATGTTTTACAGTTATACTATGCAATCTACTAGGCCACAAGCTAGATGAACACTGGCTAGTGTTTTAGGTAAAAGCACTAACTAGAGTTTCTGAAAACAGGAGACACAGAACAAAAATCCAACACCTCTGTTCTTTTCTCCTACTTTCTTTTGTCCTGCTCTTATGTTCAAAGGAACTGAGTCTGTCCAGACAACACTGTTGGTCATTATAGTCATGGCCAGCTCTGCATGGCCTTTGCATAGCTGGCACACGAGACCTGAAAACCTTTGCTTCTGTTACCGAGAGAAAAGGAGACTGGATTCGCAGGCCACCCTTCAGTTCTCCGGTCAAGGCCCATGAGCCTCAGGTACACACACCCCCTCAAAGGTAGCAGATGCACACTTGACCTCAAAGGCAGCAGATGCACACTTGAAGTCTTCTTACATTGAGCCCCATGTTCATAGGGCCCATAGAAGAAGTCCTCCTGGCATGCATTGTATTCACACAGGCACTGAACCTGAAATTAGATGGATATCCAGCAGTTGACAGTGGCTTTGACTTCCTGTCCTTCAGGCTTGTGGTCAGAAAATCAGTCATATACTTTATGATCATAGAGGTTTAGAACCCCTTGGTAAATTCTGCTATGGAAAGAATCACTGTTCTTTATGTCATATTCATGTAGCTTCCCACAAACTTTTGTCCATTGCTAGACATGTAGAGTAGAAAATAAATAAGGCTCGATATCTGGCCCGAGGAGGGGCTTCTGCCTCATCTTGCACCTTGAGGGGAGGTGTTGAGGTCTTGCCTAGGAGGAAGAATTTATCACATGGAAAAAGAAAAGTCCAGCTGGGCAAAACTTACATAATGTGTATAAACTATGTGCTCCAGTACTTTTGAAGCTGCAGGATGAGCCGATGGAGTGATGGCATGTAGATTCTGCAAGCACAGAACTGAGAACACATTTGTACCAATGTCCGGCTTCTCTGTGATTATGTGTGTGGAGATTATAATATTGTGTGGGTAAAGTTGTGTGACTTCAATCAAGTGGCAGACAAGACATAGCATGTGACGGAAACTGTGTAATCATTTATCTTTTTCATAAGATATTCAAATAATGAGTAAAGAAATCACAGAAATGTTGTTCGGGACAAAGCTGGCGAAAGATCCAACCTAACAGCAGAAGAACCAGCAGTTCTCGAGGTCTCTGAATGAGACTGCAGATTCTCCGCCCCACCCTCAGACACAATTCTTAGGTCCTGGCTAGAGTTCAGGAATGTGCGTTATTCAGAAACCGCCTGTAATGCTTGGTTACCATGTGGGCCGTCTCAGAATCTTGTGAGACCTCCTTGAGCCTTTACCCTTTGGGACATGCGGAGCTCCTGGACTCACAAGTTCTGGTTTTTCCAACCTTGCACTGCCACATAGCGGTTGTGGGGCCTCGAGCATCCCAAGAAGAAGATTGTCAATGTGAAACAGAATATGTGTAGGAAAGCATACCAATGGGGTAATCACTGCTGGGTGCTCTTGTTGTTGAGATTGATGGGCTTCAAGCTATAGTCTCACCCAGAGAAGTCAGATTACTTACAGTGACACAGTTACTTCATGAAGGAGAGCTGTGTTTCAGGTGGGTACTCCAGCTGTCCTGGAAACTCCCTGTCTCATGTATCCAAGTGGCTCCAGCTAATAGTGCTGTGCCTCATGCACATGTCTGGTAGGAATTCCTCCTTTTAAGTCAAGCAATACAATTATTAGACATTTGCTTTGAGAAGTTTTTTTTAAAAAAAAAACAAATGTAGCCCAAAATGGAATTGTCAATAGGTTTTTCTATATCAGCTTTTAAACAACTAAGCATGTGAGAGATAATTGAAGGAGGTTGGATCGGCTTAGGACCAGAATCAGAATCAGGAACATGCTTGTGGACTGCCAGAAGGACAGCTGGCTGCCTGATGTGGCTGTGGAAGGCCCAGAGGGGAGCTGGTTGGCTGATGGCGAAACAGCTGCTTCATTCTTATCTCTACAGATGTGTGGCTGGCCCCGAGTGCCAAGGTGAAGAGGGAGGGGAGCATAGATTTTTCAAGAGGGAAGGAAGAAGAGGACACCCTTTAAACTTTATTTAGATAAGAATATGTTTACTGCTTGTTCTAAACATTGAACTCATTCTTTCTTGAACTATAGTTGCTCTTGATTTAAGAATTTAGTCGCTGCCTTGAGGGATTTATTATGAAGGAGCCAATATTAGAGCTAAAAATGAAAATAGCTCTCAATTGGAAATTTAGGATATATCACACTGGTTTGAATTGTATTGTATTCTCCCCCACTTTTAATAGAACCCCAAAGGACAAAGAACCAAAGTCTAAAATTGCCTCTGTCTCTATGGCTCTACTTGATTTCCAAAGGTAAATGCTAGTTATGGCCGCTTCTATAACTGACTGCTAAAAGAAACAGATGCCAACATGTATGTAAATAATCTTATGTGTTCGTAAGCTTGTCATTAGTATGTGCATTTCATGATACTGTCTTTGACAATTCATTTACACAGTTAATAAAAACTGAGTTTTGAGATTTTTAAAATTTGAATCACTCTTCAAGCTGTTATTCATAGCCAAGAGTTACTGGTTTCTTACAAATTAGTGAGCTTTGTTGTTTTGATTTATTGGTTTTTAAATGCATTCATTACTTTTGCCTCAATTGCCCCATTTCTTTTTTCCTTTTGTGTTATTTTCCCTACTCTGATAAATTTCATAAAGGAAACATAAACCACAGTGCAGATGTGTTTACAGCATCAAGCCCATGATTCACAAGCTCTCCAAAGATCTCCGGGCACAGCAGAAGGGCCATCGCTCTGCTGTGGATGACTTACTTGGTTGCAGGAGAGGTCGGGATTAAGAATAACAGAATAGTACTTACATTGTTTATTACTACTTCAGAGTGTGCGGTCAGCCACCCTCTCCAGAATATCAACACTTTAAATGGTCATAGCAGAGGAACAGAGATTGTCCTCACATGCGTCTGTCTCCAGTGTAAGTTTTTACCCCCTCTCTGCATTTTCTCTCTACACCAGACATCTGTCTTTGAAACTGTTTTAGGGTCTCATTCTTACTGTCCTGGTTAGTCAATTGCTCATTCTTTGTGGTTCTCAACTCCTTTCTTTTTTTCCCCGACCTCCTAATATTTATTCTTACCGTCTCAGGACAAATGTTCTCTTGGAACCCTTTGTGACCCTTCTCTAAACTCCCCTAGTGTAGCTCGCTGTTCTCCCATTATCACAGCCTTGGCTCAGAAGTAAATAAAAGTTGATTGACTGGTTTATTAATGATCATGCAAACGTGCAAGAGATAGATAACAAATAAATAGGAAAGTCAAAGCATCAAAGCTGATGAGATCAAAGTTGCACTCTTGGGAAGAAATGAAAAATAACGACAAAACGATAGCAGCAGGAATAACCCACGGCATACACACAGGTTCTTCTGAACTGGCTGTACCCACATCGGTTCTTCTGTAAGCTTCTGCAAATGCATTGCTAACATGGAGTTTCTTAGAAAATGGCTTGGTTACTGTGTCATGCCTTAGATATCTCTAGCATAGTGCTGGCAAGACTTTCCACCAACTGTATTCTCTCCCTGGCAAAGTGTTTCCAAAATATTATAGTAAATTTTGAAGCTGTGTGCTCTTCAGAAGTCTGTATGGCATTTCCATATTGATAGGGTTTTTTAATTGCATTTTTTCACTCATCATCAATTGAGTGCTCCGTATCAACTTTTGTTCTCATCATGGAGTAGGTTTGAATTCTAGATGTGAATATGCAAAATTCGGGCCAGCAAGAAGGCTCAGAGGTAAAGGTGTCAGAGGTCTGTAGCCAAGAACCTGAGCTCAATCCCCTCAACATAAATGGCAGAGGAAGATAAACCATGCCTATGAGTTACCCTGTCTGTAACTTCCACAGTGTTGCATGTGTATGCTCCCCAGTACATAGAAAATGTCACTTCAATTTTTTGAAAAGAAAAAAATCTATACAGATCGTTTTGAACAAGTGTGTTATATGATAGAAGTACCTAGTCCATAGCAAGGAAGGTGGGGGAGAATTAACACTACACACTCTGGGAGGACCTTTGTAGCCTCTGAGGAGCTGCTTAGGGATAGGAGAGCTCAGTCTGATCTTCTGAAACCATTAATACAAGTAATAATATGGGTGTAAATACATAGTAAATAGGCAGACGCATGCTATAGATGTAAATTGTGCGCAAAGAAATATACATATCATGTTATATATTTAGTTATGTGTATATATTACACATGCATGAGCCACTGCAAGTTACTTCAGTAACACATCAGTGCTGCACTGGGGTACTGGACTGATGGCCTGTGGGAAGGAAATGTCGGTGCTGTCCTCTTCGATCTCCTGAAATAAACCTGGAAGATGATAACAGTTTGAAGCAGTAGCTGCTGTTGATGGTGTTTCCCCTACAAGGAGGTGAGATGCTGCAGCCCAGTGGTCCAGCATTTCCCAGGGTACTCGAAAGACTGAATCAGACTCAGTGAACTGGCATATTGCTCCATGTCTTAGTTTGGGAATTTTAGAATTTCTTGGCAAACTACCATTCCCAAGGAGAACTCCCTGACCTAATTTAGCAAGTTCTAAATGAAGCATCTTGCTCACAGCCCGGGGGATGGGTTCAGATGGGGCAGGCTGTTTTCCTTCAGCTTATTCCTTTTAAAGTCAGCTTGTTCCTTTTAAAGTTCCAGAGCAGTTCAGGTCAATGTGATTCGCCTATGCTGAACTCAACTGCTTATTTAGAATTCTGTGCTCATGGATGAAAGACACAGTGCAAACACTAAGGCACAAACTCTGCCATGGCAATCCATAAACCATCCTCTTCTGAATGAAATTAAGGTCTGAAAACACACCAACGCTAAGAGCGGGCCTAAAGCTGCTCTCAATTAAAAGAAAAAATTGTTTTCCAGTTCATGAAGCTTCCCATATCCAAGGAACTCTGAAAAGGCTTCCTAAAAGAGAAAACACATTTACCAATGTGCTGTGAAAAACAGGCAGAGAATGAATGGGAACCCCGAGGCTGCTGCTGTGATTAAATGCCTCAGCTCATATCCCTATTTTATCCAAACACATCTTTTATTGAGCTGCTGCTCCACTGGCCTCTTTCAGGAGCTAAATGTGGATGAGAAAGAATAGTAGTACATCAAGGTGAAAACATCAGAGGAATTCGGGAATATAGGGTATGGGCTTGCACTTACATGGTACCAGTTGTAAAAATTCCGGGTGGACACGGCTGGATTTCTTTGTTTTTCTCTTCCATGCATGTGACAGTAGGCTCAGTGGCAGCCACCCTACGGGCATAGTCAGCGCTGACATTGTGCCAGGCCTGGTTTCCAGTGACTTACATAGGGCCAGCATTTCATCCCCACAGTAATCCAGTGAGTTAGCCACTGTTGCCACCTCTTCATTGTCAGATAGCAAAGCATGAAGAGATTAAACAATGTTACAATCATTTACCTGGCAAGTCAGCTGTAGGGATGGGATCTGAAGCCAGGCTCTCGAGTTTGAACTCTGAACAATTCCAGTGTCTCACATCTCATCTGGAAGGGGGTGTGACTTAAGATCCAGCGTTTGATTCAAATGGCTCTGTCGAAGTTCTTAGGTGCTAGCCCAACAGGAATCCAGAAGACAAAAGAGCATTCCGAGGTCAAAGGTTTTAGATGTGCAAAGCACTTTCATCTGGACTTGTCACAATAGAATTAAGAAGTTGTTATTCATTTTATTTCTAAAAAACGACAAGATCTTAATGAATGTCAGTCTTCTAGACTTTTGGATTCAGCAGTAAAGAACTCAGCATATAATTCTCCTGGAGCCTCTAAAAAAACATTGCATGGTAACTATAGTGCCAGTAGCAACTGTCACTACATCTGAGTGCAGGATGGAGAGGGAAGCAAAGCCTTGGTCTCTGCCAATCCTAGAAAGCCTGTAAAAGATCACGCAGGATGACCTGTGGGTGCTATTAGCTCCGATTTCAACCAGACAGGATAA
>LOJH01031082.1:16687-30596 GCA_001685095.1 Ellobius talpinus | reverse complement strand
AAAAAAAAAGATTTTTCAAAAATAATGGCACAAACGTGTTCTCTCAGGGCAAAGGAGACATGTTTTACGTGGGGAAACATAAATATATACTCAAAGAATGTTTGAGCTATATAGAAAGCATTTTGAAAATAGATGTCTGGGGACAAAAGAGGCCTATCATTTTGCTGGCAAAATTAAGTAGACTTGTCATCTACTTTTAAAATGTATTATTTATACTTTTAGAAATATGGAAATAAAATTTTCAAATCAGTTTTAAAATCATCTACAAAATGAGTTTCTCTGGAATTTTTAGTTCTTTATTAGACTGACATGCTCCATACTAGACAAAGGGAGTACCTTAACCTTGAGTTAATATAACAAAGAAAACGTGTGCCTGCTAGCTCACTGATGTCCCAGACACAGAAATGAGTCGAAATGAATTTCAGAAAAAATTTACTGGCTGTGTGAAGAATGGCTGGAAGTCATGAGCAGCATCAAGTGTACACTCCATGTACCTAGACTGACTTGGCTTCATACATATACTTTTCAACCACAATTTTAAAAGTCAGCTGAGTATATTCATTCAAGTCTTGTTCACTAGTAACTTGATAAACATTCATAACAAAGGTTTATGTCATTAATGATACACTTAAAATATTATTAAAATGATTTATTGTGTATATCTATTCTCTTTTTTGCACATTTTATAATAAAATTATTAGCATTCCACATGCTCAGAATGTTTTTGAGATTACTTTTCTAAATTGTGGAAGAACACTGGGACAGAAACCTCTTAAAAATAAAACAGTTTTCAACTGAAAGAGTAAGTTTCTTATTCCCTTTATACATAAAAGTTCCAGATTGCATTTAATCAAACTTATTTTTAAAAATCACGTGCTTTTTTCATCAAAAATTATGGAAGAAATTTGCATACTCTACTGGCTCTGCTATGAATTGTTTTATTTTAATTATCTGATATAAATCCAAAACCAGAAATTGCTCATTTTTACTCAAAGACAAAAAGCCCTGTCTTTGATTAAATCCATATTAAGCCCAGCAAACATTTATTTCTGTTCTTCTCCACCACATTTAAAACTCTTAAGCCACCCTTCTGAATGAACATGGAGAGACAGATCCTCAAAAATGTCAAGACACAGTACAGTGAAGGAAAGATGATCTCCATCATAAATGGCAGTTTGTGTACCATGATCTTATGAGGAAACAAAAAAACCTCAGCCATCAGGGGAATGAATTCTCTGAAGAGGATGGCAAGTACCTTAGTCCCCTTTTTCCCCTGCTACACAAAGTCTCCAATGTGTTCCTTTCCTGAGCACAGCTCCTAATTTCTCAGTCACTTGCCTCAGCCATTGCCACAGCCACCAACAAAGCCATCTCCCAAGGGATGGACTCTCCACCTCCATCGCAGGATGGACCGCCAAGCCCTCTGTACAGCTATTCACCCACAGTGTAGATAGCAGAGAGCGTTGGGAAAAGAGGGACTTCCTTTCTTTCATCTGCAGATAATCATCCTCCCTGCTAAAACATAAATTTTGATTACCCAAATTATTTTAGCTTTCAGAGCCACGAGGGTTATTAGTGGTAATAAAAATCACTCAGACTTATGAAAAATTTAAGATTCCAACCACAGTATTTAAGGAACTAGCCTCATAGTACATTGTCCACCTGCTATGTAATTTTTTTCTGTCAGTGTGGCCCTCTTTATTTTTTTTTCAGAAGTTCAGATGAAGTACAAAGTCATATGAAGGACGTCAACAGTGCCGAAATAGTCAAAAGGGAATGGGGTTTCGCTTTATTTCCTGCCCGGAGTTTTGGTCTACACATGACAAATCTACAGTTCGCCTTCATTCCCACAATTCTTATACCTCCCATAGCGAATTCCTCAACCAGTCCCTCAGTGTGGTGACCTGGCCGAGCCTGCCGCCTCTGCTCTCCATAAAAGAGAAGATGTGAAGGCTTACAGCCCAGCTAGCTCCGACCCACTTGTCACTGATGACTCGAGCGAGCGAGGCGGTGTCTTTCAGGGACTCCATCCTCATCATCTATGGAGCCTTCTAGGTGCCTGTCTTCTAGGAGGATTTTTACTGTGCTGATTTTTAAAAGTGTTCATTTCTAACATCTAAACCTTCACGGAATCTGCGAATAAAGGTGCTGTTTTGAAGGAACATCACACGTTTCTCAGAGGATGTAAATTGCTGTGTCAGTGAAGCAGAGGCACTCCTGTCGATCCTTGTCTGTCTCTGGAAAGAAAAGAGAGCTTTCAAAGAGCCCAGGGAGGTGCAAAGGCACAAGCAGGTGCGGGGGCAGGGTCTCAAAGCAGCCTATGAAATTGTATGTACATGATGTCATTTTTTAAACACATTTAGAAAGTGAACATTTAGGGAATAAAATACTTCTCAGCACTCTGACTTGGGTAATTACATGGGTTGTTCTTCCCCTTGATTTTTGTTTTGCTTTTTTCTTTACACAGGTTTGCTCACTTTATAATCAGGTTATATTTAACATATAGAGAGTACTGAGGAAGAATTTTTCTTCCATTACAACTGGCTTAAAGCATATATTACCTGGATTTTAGATATTTTGTCCAAAATGAGCCTCTCCACTCCTCAAGGTTAAGTTTGAGGTATAACCACCAGATAAGCACATCGGCCTCATGTGAGGTTTGTTTTGATCAAACACATTGCAACTCACTTGCAGCTGGAGTTACCAAATCACCATTTTGGTTGAATTTCTCTTTTCTCGGACAGCCATACCTCCTTGCATGTGACAAAACAAGATACGGCAAAGAATTTCCATACTTCTGTTGCCTTTAATATTTTGTTTAGTAGGGCTTTAGCGAAATAAGTTTTTTTCATAATAATTCCTAGATTTTATATAGTTACAAAAATCATGGATGGATGGACATATGGCACAACAGTACAAAAAGCTATCTGGAGAACAAAGGGTTTAATAAGAAGTGAAGGGAAAGAACAGCAAGAAAAGGTATGGGGGTACACTCAGTATACAGAATATACTTGTATACAATTTAAAATAAAGCAAAAATATAAATCTATAGTTAATCCAAAATTAATCTGCTTAATATTTATGTCCTTTTACTGCATAAAACAAGTAGATAATGTTATTGTATTTCCTTCAATTAAATATGTTGGGAATTTTCCAGGGAAGGTAAACTAGAGTCAAAAGGAAGCCAGGGAGGTACCTGTGGCTACATATGCCACATACATGGAGGACAAGGGGGTAAGGAAGAATAGTTTGATTGAGGAAAACCAGAAAATAAATTTTCAGAGTTGTTTTGTTGCTTTCAAAAAAGAAGAAAAAAATGGAATCTATTCAACAGCTGAATTGGAAAAGCAGTTACCAATTGTTACAGTAAATATATTCCAAGTGAATCATATAACCACAAATTAGGTTTGAATCACTCAAGTGTACATTCGCTGTGACAACAGTTTTCCCTTTACAGATCATCCCTCTATTTATAAACAAAATGAAATCTGCTTTTGTCAAGTTGAAGCATCCTTCAATAGCTCTCGGCAAACATCTGAAGGATTCTTGCATCCTGAGATCATCTGGTCTCCTGTTTCCAAGTGCTGTCTCTTTGTAAGAACTGGGTGAGACACGTGGAATAAAGTGACTGCAGATTCTTTGTAAAACAGCAACACGAACCCAACAAAAATCCCCAACCCGGAGATCGGAGGTTACCATGCACAGCAGATGGGAATCAACGTAAATTGACAGTGGAGGGTTTATTCTGTTTTTCACATGACTAACCACAAGTAAAGCCTAAGCTCCAGGGAAATAAAAGGCAAGATTGTGGAGCTGTGCTTGTTCTATAGTGATTATTAGGAGAGCCAGATTTAAACAGATGTTTTCCTTCTAATTAAAATTGCTTCCTGAGGAACATAGTTTTAAGAGCATGCACTGTCCCCAAACCAAATAGAGTCTAAGGCCCACTCACATTCACAAGTGAAATCGAACCCATGTCTGTGTAAATACCAGGATATCATCACTCATACTGCAATGCAAGGTTTCAGGAAGGGGGTGGTGGTTTTCTCTTGTGCACTCTTCGTTGAAGACAAGAACAAAACAGTAGTGGTTTTGTTCCACCCTCAATCTGATGTTCTCTGCTCTCTGAAAGACATGTGTGCTGTTCGTGGAGCTAAAATTCACTGCACTTTAAGGAATATCCTAAGGTCTGTAGTACACTATATCTCCTCGGTGTTTAAATAAGGTCCTGTTTTGTCATAGAACGTGGCCCATGTTAGGTAGAAAACACGCGGGTGACTCTGTAAATGCCAACTCTGTATCATGGAAATACTTCCAACTTTCTTTTCAGCACCTTCCTAGCTCCAACATTGCTCTCATCTCTTCTCCTAAGGTTTCTTTTGCTTGTTGTTCTTCCCTTTAGCATTTTCAGCCTCCATTGTCACTCTGCTAGCATTCTATGGCTACTTCCACAGTTAAATTCTTGACTATGAATTATCCCAAAATTTCTTCAAAATTGATACATTCTTAGCTCACTTCTCAAGACAAAGATGTCACGACCATTAGTATCACTCTACCAGCCTTGGCTTCCGAGATGCTTCGGATCTCACCATTGAGCTTCTGCTGCTCCTTGTCTGTGGAAACTCTTCTGCCTGACCCCATCGTTCACTGTTAAAATTGCTCTCCTGCTCCAAAGACTTTTCGAGTAACATTCCTTGAGTTTCCCCTACAATACTGTCTATGAAATTTAGTATACTTCTGTCTTATGAGTAGTTCTGTCCCAATTAGAAGGTCTGTCATTTGTGATAAGAAACTAAAAGTCACTTGAGCAAAGAGGTGAAGGGAAAAGATATATGCCTAGGTAGACCACTCGCCTAGTCCAGAAACACCAATCAACAGGATGGTCAGCATTGCTGATAAAACACCCTCACTGTTAGTGCCTCTCTAAGGCCTTTCACACTGTGTCATTCCAAGTCTACTCTCCTAATGCCATGAGCATTTTCAAAGCTCTTTCCCATTTTTAACTCTGAATAGGAGGCCAAGACGCATTGCTTATTTAGTGTTTAGCAAATATGTGTTGAGTCTTGCTAAATTTATGAACTTTATATATTGAATACAAAAGAGCCTTTTATCTCAAAACATATGCAGAGAAATCTGAGGGGTTAAGAAAAGTAACAGGTAAGAGAGTAGTCTTCAGTTCTAGTTTGTATACCATTGAGTGTATAACTTTGAGATAATATTTTCTCTATGCAAATAAAATCAACAGGATTATGAGACTTACCCAATGATTCCCAAGACTTCTATAAAAGGAAATGTAATTGTATACATCAAAGTATTTTGAAAACCTCATCTCCATGTGGGGTAATAATTGAAACACTGAAATGGGAAACACAGCATTTTATAAAGTACTAAGTAAGATAACTGTTTACTCTTCAAATTTTTGAAATATGTAAGGCTAAGAAGGAAAAGGCTAGTGAACAGCTTAACTGTCACCATGGAAGTCTGCATGACAGGAAAGCCAGTGGGCAGCTGTTTTGCATCTTTCTAGAAAACATGGAAGAAGATAATAGAATATTATTCAAAGAGAAGGGTTGAGTTCTTGAACATGAGGCATATTTCACATTAAGAATGATTCCAATGTGTGGGACAAGCTTCCAAGAGGGTATACCTCATCAAGGGTAATTATTCTAAATGGACTTGACCATCAATCAGTATGACAAAGTATAAACAGTAGCATTGCTCATCAAAGAACTGAAATTGTTGAAAAAAATGTCTTTGGCCATCAAAGCCATTGAAGAATAGGATGAAGTTTTATGTTGCTGGAAAGTAAAACAGCAATTTGCTGTAAGACTTAAGCCCCAAGCACTCACACCCTGGAATTCTAGGCCCTCGGGACTTCTCATTTTATTGAAGAGATGAGCTGTCATGTTCCTTGGCTTGGATTCAAAGCTGTATTTGCTCATTAAAAAGCAGATTGTCTGGGAAGCAATAGATGTTCTTACGACACAGTCTGGATGGTCAGTTCCAGCTGATGGGCTGCACCTAAGAGCAATGCAAACGTAACTAGTATCTCAGATTTTAATCATGCCTATTTCAAGGAAGAATCTTTCCAAACCACAGGTCCAAAGTAAGGCTTTCATCAAGTACTGCACAGAGGGGTACTAAGAAAATCCAGTTTTGTGCAGTAAAGGCAGCTCTTCATATTGAATATATTAGCATAAGACCCCAAGCACATTAATCCAAAACGGCTGTCTTTCTATAGAAACTGTGCATTACAGCTCTCCTATTCAACCAGATCTCTTTCTACTTCATGTACCTGACTAGAAGTATTAACGACAGTGAATCATAAGTAAAATTAATGTAAGCCTATAGGAGTGAAATGGTTCTGTAGAAATGGATTCTGTTCTGTTCCGTTTCCATGGGGCATTTGCTTAAGATTGATTTGTGACTCAACCCGACACAAAAGTGCAAAGATGTTTTTAATGCCTGTCAAGGGTTAAACTCTCAGCAATACTTGAATAATCTAGAAATGTTATGACCACTTGCAGCAGATGGAGGACATCAGAAATCTGCTTTCCCAGCACACATCCTGAACTTTAACTGTTGATGATCACTGCACTCGGTGGTGTACAGCGAGTATCGGTTAATACTTACCAGATGGCTCTTGCAGCCCAATACAAGGCCACTGACACTCACCAGTTTATTCCCACTAAGAATAAAAGCATTCGGCTTTCACTCCTATCCTCCAGCTTACTACTATTGAAAACGTCAAGGCTTCTCCATAATGTATTCAACAAGAATATTTCAAGCTTTGATGAGCAACAAACCATGGATGAATCATAAATAAGAAATTATATACAACAGCAAAGTTAAACGGTGGCCCTCAAATTTAAATCCTCTCATCAGCCCAGAGGAAGAGGGAGTCCAAGTTCGTCATTCAGTCTCTCCAAATCTCCTGTTCACATCATTAAGTTAGACTTACCACTCGGCTTGCTTCTCCTCCTCCGTGCCAATTAAAGAATCCACACAGAGTGCAGCCACTAATCATAATATATATGGAACATGCAAAGCACACACTTTATCAGCCATCTTTATTCTTCCTGAAAAAAAGATACAGTAATAAACATCTAAGTAATGTATAAGATTGAAAACACTTCTAGAGCTATTTATAGTGGCACTTGAAATTTATTTTCAAAAGTACAGGTACATTTAATTTAAAATTAATAAGACAATCCTTGTGTTGTCATTAAAATTTCATATAATTGGATATGTTCATAAGGTATGCAATAGACTCATATAGAAATTACAGTAATTAAGGCTTAATAAATGGAATCTTAAATAATCATTTATAAAAATGCATTATTGAATTTGAGGCCTGCTAGTTTTAAATCAATTTGTAATTTGTATTTACCAGAGACCACACAGGAAATTATATGTTGTGTGAGTATTTAGACAAACAGAATTGATTTTAGAAAAGGATGACAAAAGATGGGCCTTCTGCTCAGAGACAGCCTTCTGCGGCAAGGAAATCACAATGCAGTTAGGAGATTGTACTGACACGGAGGTTATTAGTTAGTGATGTCAAGTGAGTTGCCTCCTGATCCTGAAACCATTGCTTGCAAATGGCAGCCCTAGCCCAGGGTTGTCACAGAGGCCAGCGTATAATTGGCAGCACTCATAATATCAGGGTGATTTAATTTGATCGGCAAATAATTTATGGGGTTTTTTCTTCTTTGTGATTTTTTTTCAAGGGAAGAAGCAATGTTTAAAAAAAAAAACTTTGGTCACTTGGTCACTCAAATAGATAAACCACCAATTCTTAAATATGCAATGACTGTCTTATTTATAATTTTCTCCAAACACATAATGTGCCTGAATCATGACTGGGATAGATTTACTGAAGATTTCTTTACAGAGAAATGAATGAGCAAAGCAGGGAAATAGTACGAACTTCTTCAGGAACTGCCAAAATGTGCTAAGAGTATGTGTGCTTATGCCGAATGCTCTTCCCTTTCCACTACAGTACTTCCCTAACTTGTAACTTCATGTTCGTATTATACTGCAATAAACTGGATGTTTTCAATTCACCTGCGACCCAGGGACAGGAACAACAGACACTCAGTAAACACCAAGGAAGGAGAAGATCTCATTATGTGGGTAGGGCATTTAGCAGTGACTATCAGAGCTCAGCCTTAAGACACTAGGCCTATTTTCTGAAAGAAAATCCTATTTGATAATATATTTGATCATCTGTTACACAGACTGAATGAATGCAAGAGTCTCAGTTGTCCTTTGTATATGAGAAGTCTTCGTGTGGAATATTCTCATTCCCCCCCCCTCTCTGTTCCTCCTCCTTCCCCCACTTTGCCTCTCTTCTTTTTCTGTTTCTGTTACTTTGTTTTTACTCCAAAGAACACTGGAAACCTCTTAAACACAAACTCCTATCTTTTGCACTAAATTTTCCTCTTCCTTCACAAAGGTAAAATAATTACAAACTGAACACTGAGGAGCCTGTCATCTAAATATAACACTAATATGATACAAAGAAACAGTAACAGTTAACTATGAAATGCCTATTATTTTTCTAGCATTGTTTTAACTACCTATTACTAACCCTCTCTCTATGGAAGTGTAAATTCTACCTCAATAATTTTCTCAAGATAGTCTAGACAACAGGGGGCACACCAATAATTTGGATCCAAGTCCATGGGAATACAGCAATATTTCTTAGCCTTGGCCTTACTGACAATTTGAACCAAATCATTCTTGGTGGTGGGGAATATTCTGGGCTATTACCACTAAGTGGTACCAGCACACACACACACACACACACACACCCGACAACAGAGATAACCAAAAATCTCTCCTGACATCACTAAATGTCACTAGGATAAATCTCATTCACCAGTATTTAAGTTTTCTGACAGCCATCACCATCTGCTACCTAGCATCTGCTCCCTTGCTTTTGTTTGCTGTTGTGTAACTTGCTATACTGAGCAGCAAAGTAACCGGACCTCCACCTAAGATCCCACATCTGATGACTGCTGTTAGCAGGTAAATTTGCTTCGTCTTTGAAACTGAATGACAGAGTTGCAGTATCAAGAACGTGAGTTCATAGCAATATCCATCCTTACATCTAACCAAAACTGGACCACAGCCAACTCACGACTGCCTCCTCTACACATGAGTATATCTCTACAAACCCTAGAGTGCAATCTCATTTCCTTGGAGTAAATAAACTTTGCATGTTACGTTTCAATGTCAGGGAAACTTTTCTTTCTTATCGTGATGATGTAATTATAGCCGATGTGGATTTACATCCAAAAAAAAAAACTCTCGAAACACAGAAGTATATCCAGCAATGTTTTTTCAGAAAATGAACAGCAGTACAAAGCTGACTCACAGACTGCTTCCCTGCTGCCTAAGATGGCTTTCCTGGCAGTGCTTGAATGGTTTGGGCAAGCACAGGGTGGTGGAGAGCTGAGACCTAAGGCTAGAGTTTGGGTCTGCAGAGACAGCTAGGTTTCTGTAGCAAAATAATGAGCAAAAGGAAGAAAGGAAAGCATGAACTGAAGGTCACAGAAGTCCTTTGAGAGTTTCATAGGGTCTATGGCTGAGAGCTAAATAGTGGACACGAAAAATAAACCCCAGGTTGCCCACAATATAGCGCTTCTGGGGAACCTCGAGTAGAATGGAGACTCTGGTAAGGCAGTTGCCTTAAATATCAGGGCTCTCGCCYTGCCAAGGAGCAAAAACAGCACAGTGCAACAGATGTCATGCAGCTGAGACCCCAAAAGACCACATCTTACAACTTAGAACTATGACCTTGTTCACAGACCAAGATTAGGGATTTGAGACAAAACTGAAATAAAACTGAAACCAAGGCCTTGAGACTGAGAGGACTCACTATCCCTGTCCCTCTCTTCCCCAAAAAAGGAGAAAAAAATAATTGTTAATAGACAACACAGTCATCTGGGGAAGCAAAGAAAATCTTAAATATATAAATCTCTACCAAGATAAATCAAAATGCAAAAATAAAAACTAGACAGACAAATGAAAAGCACATAATATCTTAAAAATTAGCATGTAATAAACTGCACAGAATTTTGGCAGTTACATAAACCCACTGTGTCACTCACACACAATGTAGGGAACATATTCACTACCCCACAAATGTCCACAGTCTCTTTCCCAATCAAATAATTTTACCAAACCCATGCAAACATTTCTGATTTTTTCAAATCATACATAGATTAGTATTGTTTCATACTTAAAAAGAATTGAATCATCTAACATGTACATTTTTTGTCACCTGCTTAGTTGTCCTAAGAATGATTTCTTTTCTAAGATTCAAGCATCTTGGGTCTAGAGAGACTTAGCAGTTACGAGCACTTGTTGCTCTGCAGAGGACCGAGTTCAGTTCCAAGTACCTGCATGGTAATTTACAATCAGTCACAACTCCAGTTCCAGGGGATCTGACCCATATTCTGACCTTTGTCGACACCAGGCAGGCACAGGGTACCTATGCATAAGTGCAGGCAAAATACTCATACGTAGAAAAAAAATTAAACAAGCAAAAACATTCAAGCATTTGTTGTGCACCATCCTTAGCTCATTGCCATATGTTTCTGTCTATACGAACATGAGCTTGTCTGATATGTTTTGATAGCTCTTTGGGTTGTGTCCAATTTTTGCCTGTAATGAACAGTTGCCTATAGTTTTGTCACGCACAGTATTTATTGAGGTATGTTCCTCCTATTTCTTGTCTTCAGGACTGTTTTCATAAAGTTTGTCTTAGTTGAAGTCCCTTTCTCTATCAATTGAAGATGACTGTGTTGTTTCTATCTTAAGTGTATTAGTGTGTGGAATAATGCTTACTGGATTGTACATTTGGAGCCAACTTTCCATCCCTGGAATGAAGCCCACTTGGCCATGGTGTACCATCTTCTAGATGTGCTCTTGAATTTGACTTGCAGGAATTTTACTGAAAAAATTGTGTTTGCGTTCACTGAGGAAATGGGTCTGCAGTATTTTTTTTCCTTTGTGCCCTTACAGCTTTCGTATGGGACAATGCTGGCCTCAGAGGAAGATTTCAACACTGCAGCTCCCTTTTTATTTTATGGAGCAGTTTGAAGAGTGGCATTAGCTCATATTTAAAGGTGTCATAGAACTTGTTAGTGAACACACCTAGTCCTGAACTTTTCTTTGAGGGGAGAAATTTTATTAGTGTTTCAGCCTTGCTGGTTGCTATGGATCTGTTTTAGTTGTTTACGTCTTCTTGGTTTCATTTTGGTAGGTCACATATGTCTAGGAAAATTCCATTTGTAACTCTTAATATCTACTTCTTCAACATTTTCCAGTTTTTTAGGAGGTAAGTCTGCAAAGGACTCCCTCACGAGTCTCTGTATTTCATTGTCACCTGTAGTAACCGCTCGCTCCTCCTTTTCATCTGCAATCTCTTTCTTTTGATTAGAATGGCTAGGAGTTTGTCAATCATCTTTATTTTGTTTTAACAAACCAACTCTTTGTTAAAAAAAAAACTGAATGTATTGTTCATCTAGGCTCTGTCTCCTGTCTCTGCCCTGGTCATTATGATTTCTTGCTTTATACTATTCTGAGATTTGGATTGTTCTTCTCTTAATAGAACCTTGAGAGGCATCATCATTCGGTTATTGACTTGGACCTCTGGTTTTTATTGGGAGCACTCACAGCTATGAACTTTCCTCTTAGAATCTCTTTACTTGTATCCCAAAAGTTCTGGTAAGTTGTGTTTTTACTTTTGTTTAACTATAAGAAATTTATAATTTCCATACTAATTTCTTTAATTCAAGAGTGTGTTATTTAGTACCTGTGCACTTTGTAGTTTTTCTCTGATCCCTCTTGCTTTTGATTTCTAATTTTATGCCACCATGATCTAATAAAAACACAAGAGGTCATTTCAGTTATTTTGTATTTGGGTGAGACCTGATTTGTGTCTTAGACTGATTGATCTAATTTAAAGAAGGCAATTTGGAATGCTAAGAAGAATATGCATTCTGTTTCTGCTGGATGAAGTGTTCTGTGTCTAAGTCCATTTGATCTAAGGTGTGGTTTAATGCTGAGGTTTCATTGTTAACAGACATAAGGGTAGGATAGTAAAATTGCCTACTATTCTTATCTACTAGTGTCCCTCTCTTATGTTTATGCGTGTACATTTTACAAAAAAATTAGAAGCTCCAAAGTTTGGTGCATATATATTTATAATTGTTATATTTTCCTTAAGGATTTTTTTCTTTTTTTAATATGGAGTGACTCTATCTTTTCTGGCAACTTTTGGGTTAAAGTCTACTTTATCAGTATCTGAATAGATTCAACCAACTCGTTGTCAGTTTCTGCTCCCTTGGGCCCTTGGTAGTTTGATGGTCAGTCTATAGGTGTCTTTGCTACTGAAGCGTGGTTCCTGGAGATGACATAGTTGGATATATTGTTGTTACACACCAATCAGTCTTCAGCTGTGTATTTATACTTAAAGTTATTATTGAGAGATATTACAGATTCTTTAATTGTTTTCTCTTTCTGGCTCATTGGATTAATGTTTGTTCTTTATACCCTTTCCTATTAGTGTCAAGGGTTTACAAGTTAATTGTGCTAGATATAATTAGTTTCTTCCTAGCTTTCTTTTGTGAAGCTTTTCCTCTCTTGCAGTCCATTCTCTAGTCTCACAATTGAGATTCTTGGTGATTTTTTTCTTCTTCTCTGGACTCCGGCAGTATCTTCTGTAATGACATCTTAGGATCATGAACTGCCTTCATTTACACGCATGTTGAAATGTTCTTTTTTTTAATTTTTTTTAAAATTTTTTTGAAATGTTCTTATTTACGCATCCATTTTAAAAGATAACTTTGCGGGGTATAGCATTCTCTAGTGTCAGTTGCTTTCAGGGATTGAAATATATCATTCTGTGATGCCAAAGCTTTGGGGGTTATTGATGACTAACATGTGTTCTGATGTTTCTGCCTTTGCAAGTAGGTGTATTCCCTTACATAGCTTAATATTGTTCCTTTGCTTTGAGTTTTTGACATCTTGGCTATAAATATGCCATGGGAAGGTTCTTTGCTACTCTTATATATTTGGGGTTCTAATTACCTTGTGTATATGGATGCCTGTTTCTTTCTCTAGGTTTGGAGGAATGTTTTGCTAAGATTTCATTGAATAGGTTACCTATGGTTTTGGTGGTTGTCTGTGCTCCTTCTATCCTGTGAATTCTTAGGTTTGGTGTGTCAATCATATCCAGAGTTCTTGTACATTGTGGTTTTGCAGACTTTTTTCCGCACTGGTGTCTGAACGTAGCATTTCATCAGCCTTGTGCTCCATCCTTGATACTCTCTCCTCTGCTTGGTTAATTGTATTGGTGATGCTTCCCACAATGTTTACCCAATTTGATTTTTTAAATTGTTTTATTATATATTGCAGGTAGAGGTGTAGGGTAGTTGGGGCAGCAAGCATGCACTTGTGTGCCTATGGAGGTGAGCAGACTATTCACAGGATCCTTTCCTTCCATTGCGTGAGTGCCAGGGACTGAACACAGCGTATCCTTTTTGGTGACAGAGCCTTTATCTGCAGAGCCATCTCCAAGCCCTTCCATGATTTTTCTATTTCTAATATTACTATCCATTTTTTGGAACTCCAATTTTCTTGCTGATTTTTCTTCCTTGCTGACATCTTTTTAACTATGTTTCTTATTTTCTCATCCTTTATGCTCATTTTTTTTCCTATACGTTGCTAACTTTCCTCTCAGGGTTCTGGATTGAATATATCCACCTATTTGTGTGTCTCTTTGAAACTGTCATCTGATTTTACCTACTTTAGTATCTTTGTGTTTAGGACTTAAGGTAGGATCTTTTGGAAGATTCATGCTGTGGGAGTTCTTTGGTATTTGATGTGGGATTCC
>LOJH01031082.1:0-11545 GCA_001685095.1 Ellobius talpinus | reverse complement strand
AGCACAGGGGCACCAGACTGGAATGAGTGGAAGTATTCGGTGTGCTGGCTAGGCCTCATCTCACATATTTTTCAATAAATTTTCCTATTCATTGCTTCGGGAAGCGAAGACAAATATAAACGTGACAGCACATTTTCTACAGGAGCCTGGGTGACTCTTGAGATGCCTCTGGACACCAAGGAGCACAAAATCTTAAGTGTGAAGTACGTAGACACTAAGGTTGTAACCAGTGGGATGTGAGTCAATGGTAGAACAATGACCCTGTCCTACCCTAAACAAGACAGAATGTGGTCCTTAGAGAGATCAGACCCTTAGGACAGAACTGAGATGGAGAAGGTCATTCTAGGTGGGCTCTCCACCTGTCTTTGCTGTGTAGTATACTCTTGTTGTTTGAACCCAGTTCCCAAAATCAATATCCTACCCACAACTCCCTGTACCAAACAGGCTTCTAAAGGATAATCATAAATCTAGTTTCACCCTAGGTCCCTGGACTAGCTAGTCTCTGGTTCTTGGTCACCCAGCAGTGCCAGATATGGGTTCCATCTTGTGCAGTGGGCCTTAAGTCACAATAGAAACTGGATGGTTATTCCCATAAGATTTGTGCCGCCATTGCACTGACGGATCTTACCAGCAGGACACCATTGTAGATCAAAGGGCTTGTGGCTGGGTTGATGCTTACGCTTCTCTTTTGTACTGTTCAGAGTACCTTCCTGTACCAAAGATACTAACATGTAGTGGTAAACTCTAATTCAAAGAAAAAAAGGAAGAAAGAGTAAAAGGAAGGAAGGAAGAAACTAATTTTTGTATATTTGTGTATCCAAGGGATTGTACTGTAAGCCCAAAAAACTTACTTAAGTAAAGTGAGATAAAAATTATAAGCCTAAATTAACAAATTTATGACTTTATATTTATATATTTCTTAGTTTATAAAATGTTTGAAATTGTGGTTTGCTTTTACTTTAGGCAATGAATTTAGAATGAATCATGACTGTGAAGACAGCTAAGTTAAAGCCTCACATCCCACTCATTCCTCTAAAAAATTGACATAACCTCAGCCCCAGAGAAGAGTCACTGCTTCTCCACAGATGTGGCAAGAGCATTCCACTCCAATCATACTAATTACAACTAAATGTCCAGGTCAGAATCTAAAAGCTAAGTGCAGATCATTGCTATCAAAAGAGTACAAATGATAGAGAAAAAACTGCAGACTGGCTAGGGCCCTCTAGACTAAAGACAGTTGTGCATAAGGGTGTCTCAGCAAACAACAGACCAGGTGCACAACCGTCTCCCATAAGATTATTACTAACCTGACAAATCCCCCTTACCTAGTGATACTGTGGTCATTGGAACATCATCATTCAAAGACTAAATGTCAGCAATGCCAGAAAGAATCTCTCCCAGTCTACACAGTGCATATAATTAGATGCTGCACATATGTCTCAACAATAAATGACTACATCATTGCTTTATGTGTTTGTAATTCTAGACTTTTTGCCATTATTTTTGATTATACCACTGCTTTTTTTAAAAAATGTCTATTGCAAAACAGTGCATTGTGTTCCAGCAACAGCAGCTTCATACATCTCCTGTTTACTTTTCTTGATGGCTTCAGATCACTGTAAGTCATTAGCTTAAACCCTGTAAGTCTGTAAAAGTATCTGCCATGGTATACATGCAAGGACAGAATTGCTTAGCAATATGTTTCTCAGAAAATATTCCCACTGTTAAGTGATACATAACTGTATTTGAAAACAATAACTGAAAAAAAATTCCTTAATTAACTAAACAAAATATAAACCTTCTGAGAAAAATAATTCCAAATAAATAAAACAAAGAAACACATGTTCTGCTGTGTTATAACCTGTAGTATTAAGGAGTTCCATGTCAGCCAAAAATGGAGTATAACAAAGGTTTATTTATCTGGGGATAAACTCACAGTAAGGGTAGTAATCCACAGTCCTCTGTGTGTGCTGGAAGTTGGGAACAAAATCCAGCAGAAAAAGGGCCCACACATGCTTTTCATTTGCACTTACAGTACCTAAGACCATGCCCAAAATGGGTTAGTATCTAAAAAGCTATTGGCTGGAGGAGTTCCCACAACACCTCCCTCTTTTGTCTAAATAAGAGGGTTCTAAGTCTAATACAAAACTATATAGAATAAAAACAAATATCAAGTATTGTCCAGGGAAAAGAAGAGGCAAAAACACACATAAAATTTAAAATTACAACCAGCATGAACAACATCAAGCAAGAAACACATGCTAAATGTTTCAGTAGTTATCCTATCCTAAGGAGTCTAAGTTTTATATTAAAAATGGCTAAGTCATGAGAGGAAAGTAACTATGACTATCTAGTGTTCAATCCCATCAAAGACCAGAGAAGGGAAATAATACTACCTGAGTAAACAGGAAGTGCAATCAAGCAACTTCCAAAAGGTGCAAGAAATGACAGAGACAACCGACTACCTGGGCAATCACCCAAGACTCATTTGCAACGTTGGAGCACCCAACTTTGACTAATGCCTAGAGTATCTAACAGACCATTTTCAGAGGAAGGAAACATTGAGAAACTTTTCTTATGCCGTCTTGGCAAGGTTCAGCAGTCGTTTTTGCTAGTATCCTGCTTGGCCAGTTTGGACACCAGGCATTTTGTTAGTAGTCAAGGCAGGATCAATTCTGTGCCCAAAGACCAGTTTTGCCAAGAAGAAAATAAGTTCCAAGTAGAGTGTCTTTGGTACCCAACATTCTCTTGAGAATAGATTGGTGCTGCCAGGAGCAATCATATCTCATGTCAACAGGGCTATTTAAATGTCATATTCTATAGTTCTTTGGACTGTTTGAGGATTACCTATCTAGGCAGAATACAATCTCTATGCAGCTAAAGAACCTGACTAGCCTAACTAAAAGTATGACAAACATGGGTGACTACAGACCTATAATTCTTAATACTTATATAGTTTAAAGACTAAGGCTTCACATTAAAAAATTAAATAATCTTTAAATAAATGTGCAGCAAATGAAGACAATGACCTCAAAATGTAAACAATATATATAAGTATCTTGATCAGAGGTAGAAATGTATAGTGCAATATGATAAATATATCCTAAAATTGCATCAATATAAAAAATATCTTAAGCAGAGGTAGAAACATGCATGCATACAATATGACAAAATAACTTTGCATAGGCACATAAATATTACAAACAGAAATAGGATCATATTCAATATAACAAATATAATTTGAATTTGTATCAANCCTAAAATTGCATCAATATAAAAAATATCTTAAGCAGAGGTAGAAACATGCATGCATACAATATGACAAAATAACTTTGCATAGGCACATAAATATTACAAACAGAAATAGGATCATATTCAATATAACAAATATAATTTGAATTTGTATCAATATACAAGAATCTATACCAATGGAAATTGTCTATAACTAATAGCTCACAAATAGATACACTAATCTACCTATTATCTCATATCATCCATTTCTTTTTTTTTTCAAAAGAGATTCCTGAGCCTACTTCATTTCCACCCTCAATCCTATACCCCTTATAACCAACCCCTAACAGATGTCAGTTGTCCCTAACCATGTTCAATAATCCTTCAATTGTAATGTTATTTATTTGTACTCTCGGCTTTGGTCTTTGATTTTTTAATAGAAGACTGCTAAAATATACGTTTTCTATTTTCTACTGGACTTTTTGATTTATCATCCTTGATTATTCTATCTTCCAGAGCAGTATGCTTTGTTTTTGTTGTTGTTGTTGTTGTGTGTTTGTTTTTTACAACAGGCACTGAATTTTCTAATTTTCCTGGGAAAGCATTCCTCCACAGTGACTGGGAATGACTAGACCATGTTTGACCTGGGGGCCTGTAAGAGGCCCCGAAGGAGTTTCCTGATAATAACGGATTGCCTTGGTTGTCTCTCATTGATCTACATTTATTAGTTAAATGCTGGCCTTTGCCACATGTTCTACATAATCCAGAAGATTGAGGCCTTCGGAGAAACATTATTTATAGGAATGTCCTGTCTTCAATTCTTTCTCAGGTGGCCTTTTCTACTACAATTAAAACATTTGGTATTTTGATGTCTCTTTATACCTTTGGAAATCACTTCCCCTACCCAAGCCTCAGTATTAGAGTTAAATGACTCAACATTGGTTGTTTGCAGGATCCATTCATCCATTGGTGCTGATCTGACCTTTAAAGGCCCAAGTTTCTTTTTGCATTCTAAATTGGCATTTTCAAAAGCCAGAGATTCAATAAGTACTCATCTAGCTTCTGTATCTGTTACCCCTATTTGTACAGCTTTAGTTAATCTTTGTAAAAAGTCACCGAAGGGTTCTTTTGGGCCTTGCATAACCTTAGTATATGATTCAATTCTTCTTCCTGTTCTTGAATCTTGTCCCAAAAATTTAAGGCTGCTGTACAGAATAGGGACAAGATGTGTTCATTGTATGTAGCTTGACTATCTGGATAAGCATACAGCCCTCGCCAAGAATATGATCTCGGGAGGCCTCAAATCTCCTGGCTCTACTTTGATATTCAAGGGCCTTAGACTCCTCTCTTCAATAGCACTTCTACTGTAGCTGTGAACCATCTTCTAGTACAGCTGAGACAAATCAAAGCCAATTGTGTGGAGTAACCTTGTTTCCTAAATCCCTTGTCTTTACCAACTCCCCCACATAAGATGAATGCATGCCATAAGATACTACCACTTGCTTAATATCTTTTAGATCATTCATACTTATAGGCTCCCATTTACATTATGTGTATCCTTTTGGGTATTCAGTATTTGCTGGCACAGGATAAGTAGCTAAAACTCTTGGTAAGTCATCTCTGACTCTGAGAAGTACTGGCAATGCTAAATCTTTACTATTGTCTTTTGCATGTACCTCCCTCCTTGCTTATCAGTTCTGACAAGTTCCTCAATTGATTTAAATCTCTTTATCAGTGTCTTTTGTAAAGCCTGAATCTCTTCACCTGTGAATATTTCTAATGATTCATCAAATTAATTAATTTTTGGTTCTTATTCTGCACAAGTGATTCCAAGTTTTTAAATTTTCCTATTAATGATGTCTTCTCATCATTATTAAAGATTATTTGGATGGCTTGTAGATTTTCTTCCAGGAAGGATGTTTTATCTGCTAGCTTATCATAACTTTTTAACAGATTTTGATTGTCAATTTCAATGGTATCAATCCTTTCAGATAATCTCTCAGTACCATTTTGTACAATTTTGTAACACATTGACATGGATTTAATTTTGCCTGTCAAATTAAGGTTATCATTTTCAATGGTATGAATCCTTTCTGCTAACTTCTCATTACTAATCTGTAAGACTGTATCATTCCTAAAAGTTTCTCATTCTTGACTCTGTTATCAAACCATTTCTTTAAGGATATAATATGAAGAACTAAACTAATAGCCAATATGACCACAGAAGTATATATGCCGGGTAGGTCATATAACTCATCCAGAAATCCATCCATAGTAGAAACAAAAACATTGTTAAATTCTTGGATGGTGATATTCTCTGCAATTATCTTGGGGTTGGTTTACAAATTTTAAATTTATTTATTTATTTATTGACCAATCACTCTAATATTTAGATACCAAATTAACTTACCTCTATTATAATTTTCAGAAAATTGTTGTAGTTGTAATAATCTTGATTGACCAGGAGGTGTCATGGTTTTGGTAGTAACTGAATTACCTGTGAGACCTAACAGAGATGTTAACAAATTTAGTTAGATTCTTAAAAGCAGCATGTCCACACACGGAGCGGGCTATGTGGGGCAGAAACTCAAGGGACCCAGAACTTGCAGGTTCTGGTGAGCCGTGAGGTTACTAGCCAGAGACTGGACCAGTGGCTAGTATGACTCATGGATCCAATATGGGAACACAAGCTTGAAGTCCACATACTGGATTAGTGCTCCTGGGGTCAGAGCTTGACCCAGTCACAACAGGCCTGGTAGGAGATGGACCTCAAAAGCAGATCCTAGGACCCTAGAATCTGCGGAGGATTGTGTGCTGTTCTGGGAAGTTGGGCAGCCCAGTTGCAGCGAGAAACCACTGGCGGTGGATTTCGGGGTGGGGTAGGGGAGAGGAGAGTAGGGAAAAAGCGTCAGGAAACTGCCAAATTGCGGGACCGGGCAGTCAAGCCAAGCCTTGCGCAGCTGCGCCGGAACAGTAGCTCAGGCACCAGAGCAGTCGCGGCCGGAGTGGCATGAGCTCAGGCCATGTGGGCGTCAAAATGTAGGCATATTAAGGAGTTCCACGATAGCCCAGAATGGAGTATAACAAAGATTTCTTTATTGGGGGATAAACTCACAGTAAGGGTAGCGATTCACAGTATTCACTGTGCGCTGGAAGCTGGGAACCGAATCCAGCAGAAAAGGGGACCTGCACAGGCTTTTTGTCTGCACTTACAGTACCTGAAACCATGCCTAAAATGGGCCAGTATCTAAAGGGCTATTGGTTGAAAAAGTTTCCGCACTAATAACTAAAAATCTAAAGATGGAAAATTTAGAAAATAGTCTTCAAAACAAAACAGGAACGGCATGTCATTGAAAAGCCATAACAATTCAGATTCCAAAAGATTTCTCATTCAAAATGATGGTTCAAAAAAAGAAATAAAACAACCCTGTGTCTCACTTGGTATCTTACTATCAGGCTGCAGTCTCAGCCAACAGCAGCAGACTAGAGCCTGCTCTACTTTGACAGAAGTATCTCTCGCTTCTTTTTGTGTTATTTATAATGTTTACTGTGTTTGTCTGTATGTTACAAACATTTGTAGCCCATGTGCAAACATACGACACCCAGACTATATTCTACAATTTCCCAAACACCTGAAATAAAGCAACAGAGACATGGCTCTCCAAAAGTACCCCCTGCTAACACCTTTGCGCTTAATGTTAAACTTACATAGATGCCTACATTCCAAGTCTGTGGCTTATTTAAGAGACACTGGTTTAGAGGCCAGAATATAATTCCAATCCTGTCCACATCAGAGTGACTGGCAACCATACTTTCTTGTGCTGACTTTGGGTAGAAATGTCTCTTGGATTTTCATATGTAGTTGCTGTATTAATTAGGAGTATTAGATCATTCTCTGGATAAGAAGAACAAGTATGGCAGCAGCAACATAGGTCTATGCTCTGAAATATATTGATTGGAGATTTAAAAATAGGAGGGGTCCATATATAAAAGAGAAGAAAGACCACACAGCCATCAAAAATTCACAAAACACCCAAGAGTTCTGTTGCCTGCTTTGAAGAAGGAGTTCATGGCTGAAAGGCTCCACTCTTCACATTTTGTGGTACACACTTCTTTCCTACTGTAATAGCTGACCCTGTTCATTAGTATATCTGAATTAGAATATAATTAGTATATCTGAATTAGAATATAAACTGGAAAATATACATCTATATCAGGTCACATTTAGTACATGATTGAAGTGGTATGAGAAAGCCGTATGGCACATAGAGTAATGACCTCCAGAGTTTGGGGATGCCATGGTTACCTGGGAAGCCTGTGCAAAAGGCGGGCACCTAGACCTGCCCCCCCTCCAAGAAACTGACTCAGCATCCCAGAGATGTATCCTAAAATGTGCAGGTTTGTTGTTAGTATGCTATTGGCTGCACCAGCCCTCATTTCTACAGTATTTCTGGTAGACAATGGTTGCACTTATCCAGTGGTAGAAAGTGTACATCTCTCGGCACTGATTTGCATGCTTGTTTGAGTCTTGTTTTATTGTAATCACTCACATGCCTACTTTTGTTAAGAGGTTCCTTATTCCTTTCCTCATTTTCCTATTGGGTTATTTTGTTTTATTAATTGGTAATTTTTTAATAATTATACAACTGAAAATACCATCTCTGGCTTGTTGCTCACCTTCGTACTTTGTATTTTATGACACAATGAGGACTTTTTGGTCTTAAATGTATTGTTCTTTTATTTTGCAGTTTAGAATTTCTTTATAGAGATGTCCTAAAAATAAAATAAATAAATAAACAAAATATACATTTTTGCAAAAGTCTTTGCTACTCTGACATAAGTTCTCCACCAGTGATACACTGAAAATTATTAAACTGGGGAACATAGACAGACTATCACTGTAAAATAATAATGAATGTGCCAGACCCTGAGACATGCAGATATAGCTCTTTGATGGAACGTGGTATGACGGCAGAGGGTTGTGGTAGAGAATTTATTGCTATATGTATGAGAAAGACATGGACTAGAAACAGGAAGAGAGAGCTGTCTATAGAATTGGAACAAATCTTATTCATTCCCGGTTGTTATTACTGCCTGTGCACCAGAGACAATGAAGAAGAAGTCAGAACTGTCACTTAGTTCCTGAACTGAATGTCCCAGTTGGTCACCCCAGGCATTCAGCGCTCTGCTTCTTGACTAACTGATTTCGTGATAATTTGTTCTTTCAGTGAACACTTATTGCATTCCTATTGTTGAGTTTAACTGAACTGAAATTTTAAATTAATATTTAATTTGTTTTAAATTAAGTATTACTTTTATACAATTTATGTTACTGAAAAGGCTTCACATCACTAGAGATTTTTTTTAGACTTAAAAGAGTAAAAAGGCACATTTAAATTGAACAATTGCTTTCTGGGTAAACTCATCATAATTGAAATAAGCAGGTTACTTAGTCTTTTCTACTTGGGTTTAACTTTATAAATGAAAATTTTGTGGAGTGATCTCCAACCCTGCTACTATATAATACTAAATTTAAATTCACTATGTCACTAAAACTCCCTGAGGAAGTCACACTTGTTTTAAAGACTGCAGACTTACTAATTAGAACCTGGTGAATGTGAAGCACAAAATTATCTCGGGCTACCTTTAGTCTCCTTAGCAGCTATTTAACCCTGGCCTCTGTGTCTAACACCCTTGGATTATCAAGTAAATCCTTTGGAGTGTATTCATTTGGCAGACCACTAACCTCTCCCCACCTACCCAATAGCTAAGGATGACTAAGCCAGCATCCGTAGCCTGTAACACACTCCCCAGCTTTGCTACAACCCACCTACCTGATGTCCCCATCCTTGTATTTAATAATGCATTGGGTTTTCTGTTGTATTTTGTGAGAATTTTTGTGGGTTTTTCTTTTATAACTTGTTTCTGCTCTGTGACTAATAAAAGCTTATTGTAAATATCTTTTATAGAGGCCTGGCTATGGTCACTCCTATTTGGCTTAGGTTGAGCTATATCTTATCCACTTTGGAGCGGGAGCTGTTTCATACTGGTGTTTATATGCACTAGCCCCAACTTCAACATAAAGTCATCAGTTTAAATACTCAAGCCTTAATTTCTGGAACATTTGCTCAATAGCTTGGAACTTGTAATATTATCTTCAGTAAAAAAAATGCATTAATTAATTAGAATTCCATCAATCTTTAAATTATCTGTTTGCTATTCCACTAAATCTGTGAGCAATTTGGGTTCAAATCCAAGTTTTCTCAGGTCATTGCCATTCAAAGAATTGCACAGCTAATCCAAAATACTATAATCGTTTATATGCTAAATAAAGGCAATTGTCTTCTTGCATGGCCCTTACTTTCCCAAATTCTGAACAGTAGTTCACAAAGAATAGCTAACTTAATGATGACGCAGATGTAAAAATTTACTGTCTTCCTTACCTTACACATCCTCCCAAGGAAATAAGAGCTGAGTTCAGTACTAAAGGGATATTAAACCATAATAAAAATAGGAAAGGCGGGTGAGTGGGTGCTGATCCAGGCTTGACTTACATGGATAAAATAAGATCCAGAACTTTGACTTTCCACCTAATGTACTACATAAGAATCAGGAGGGGCAAAATTTCTGCCTACAGCTGATACTGTACTGAGCCTGATACAAGCAGTTATTTAAAACTCACAATCTCGTCTAGTTTAGTATAGTTTGTCAAGGTGGGCTCCCACTGATTAAGGCAAAGGGAACAAAGAGCCACAGGAAATACTAACTTACCATCTCACGGAACCATTCAAGACAATTATGCACAGACAAAATCCTCTGAAGTCTGGTCTGTACTTTTTTCTGGGTTTCCTACTATTTATTGTCTCAAAAAAGCTGTGAGATATCAAAATCCTTCCAAGTTCTTTCCTATCTGAGTGGGGAAAGCATTGCTAGTCTTACCATTGCCTGTGGGATGAACTCACTTCCCTGAGTATCCGAATTGTATCCTTAGACAATTTTGTCCTCATAAATCTCTGAAAGCCTTAATTCAGAACCTTTACTAAAGGATTTTTAGTGGTAGGTGTATAAAAGTACTTTATATTTTAAAAATAAGCTCAGGCACTTATTTTTCCAACTTTGTAAAGTTCATAAACCTAGACCTAAATCCTAGGACTTCACTTTTTAAAACTATATTCCACGGGGAAAAGATGTTTACAAGCAGAAGTATAAGGCTGATGTATGACAGGCTTACTTACAAAAATTTCATTTAAAAGGGTCATTTCCCACAGCTGTTAGCAGGTAAAATATTTCATCATATCAACTATTTCAAGACACAAAACCAGGCTAATGAAAAAAATGAGGCCATTATTAATTCCCGGATTAACAAAACTTTAAATGATAAAGTGAAATTCTTCATTGGTATTTTGCACACTGTGCTAGCTACTTTTATGTCAGGTTGACACAAGCTGCAATTAATCTGAAAGGGGAAAACCTAAATTGAGAAAGATCTGGCTATAAGGTATTTTCTTAATTAATGATTGATAGGGGAGAGCCCAGCCCACTGTGGGTGGTATCATCCCTGGGTCAGTGGTTCTGGGTTCTATGAGAGTATGCCATGATGAGCAAGTCAGTAATCAGCACTCCTCCATGGCTTCTACATCAGCTCCTGCCTTCCGGCTCCTGCCCTGCTTGAGTTCCTGCCCTCACTGCTTTTGATAAAGAACTGTTCCATGGAACCATGTGTGAAATAAACCCTGTCCTCCCAAGTTGCTTTTGGTCATAGTGTTTCATCACAGCAATAGTAACCCTAACTAAGGCACATACTTGGCAGAAGCCATGATGTGAGATACTGCCAGGACATTTAGCATCTTGCCAGTGGACTATGGTCTCTGCTACAGACTAGTAAGTCATATGTGTTACTACCCTGTTCCCAAAAACCTCTTCCCTGTGCTTACAACGTTCCTCTCCTCTGTTAAGTAAGTTGGAAGAAGATAAACTTACAGAGTTAATACAAGGAGACTCTGCATGTATATGGAAGAATCAGCACGCAGCCACAAATCAGAGCGGCCTCTATGCAACCACCAAGAGGAGACATGAATAGCTAAAGGTCAGTGATCATATTCCTCACTCAAAGAGCCTTCTTGTGAGTACCATACAATAATCCATGAATACATTGCACTAGTCGGCACTGTAGTTTTCTTTTTTAATCTGAACCCTTTCATGCTACCAAAACAAAATTATCTTCATGGGTACCAAGAGAAAAAAAGATATTCAGTGTCATACCTCATAGAAGAGAAAGTGGGAAGTACACTTGAACATATTGGCACAGGAGACC
>LOJH01031081.1:0-16927 GCA_001685095.1 Ellobius talpinus | reverse complement strand
ATTCATTTCTTCAAACTTTTTGTTATTCTCATCCTTTTCTTTAAGGGAGTTTTTCACATCCTGTTTAAGGGACTCTCTCACTTTTATAATGTCTATTTTTTCTACTTCTTCTGGATTAGGTTGTTCAAGTCTTCCTGTTGTATGTTCGCTGGGTTATGGTGTTATCATATTGTTTTTCTGATTGTTGGAGGAATTCTTGCATTGGCACCTGCCCATCTCTTCCCTCAAATGCTCTCCAATGGATCTTCTGGTACCGGATCAGGGCCCCTTGCTGGCCAGGGACCTTGCAGAGAAAAGGACTAACTTGCTTCCTGCAGGCTTAATGAAACAAAGGTTGCAATCACCACCCAGTCCCAGCCCCAAAACAGCCTGAGCTGGGGGATCTTATGACCCCGAAGAAGGGAAGGAGTGCCTGGGAGCAAGCTGGAATGGGATAGGAAGAGAGGGGCAATAGCCGTTGAGAGAAGCCCCTGCAGAATATCCAGAAAGTTTAGGGGTTTGAGGAATGCCTGTGCTCCCTTTCCAGGGCTCTGCCAGCTGGTCAGGAACACACTCACCCCTCTGATGGATCTTCTCGTACAGGGTCAGGGTCCCTTGCTCGCCAGGGTCCTCACAGACAAAAAAGAGTCTATGCATTTCAGTAGGAATTATAATCCTTGATTATACTGAATCCATGGTATGAATTTATTACCTCAGTGAACAGATAAAATTAGTTGTAAGCTGATATGCCTGGGGGCAACAATCAATGATTAACATTATGATAGAAGTTTTATATATATATAATGTCAATTATGATATTTTGGTATATTACTATCATATTTGCCAGGCATATTTCCATATCATAGATGAAGAGAGAAAATTTCCATCATTCATTTCAATATCAAATGACTAGAAATATAAGAGATAAAACTTTTCATACACACAACATTAAAAATGTAATGCTTCAGATTAGTAGTCATTCAGGTTTAGAGCATTTCAGTCTTTTGTGAAATAATAATCATTAAATTATATTCTCAGAGATGATAGGGATTTAGATAATCTAAATCACAGATATACTTTGATTTTTTATCACCAGTTGTCTTTTTTTTGCTTAACCATAGGATCTAATTAAAAATACATTGTATAAAATGTTTAATGTAGTATATCTAAACTGTAGTTTATTTATTTTTCATTGGAGTTAACATTTTAACTGAGCTACTTTTAACATATACCTGGTATACCCACTACAAACATGTTTCCACTTAAAACAACGGCACACAAAAGAGATTTTCTGCCTTTCATAAAGTTTATACATATTTCTGCACTTGCTACCTGAGTAGGAGGGAAATGATAAAATATTTGGACTCTGAAGTCTGATTGCCTGCCTGAGACTGAATTCTGGCTCCAATGCCTAGCTTTATGTATGAAGGAAAGCAATGTTAGACTGGCATAACTAGAGAACAGTGAAGAGATCCATTTGCTTTAAGCATTGTAAATATGCTTACAAGAGAGGGGGACCAAAATCAAGCTTCTTCTGAAGGCCTGCCAAAAGGCCTTGGACTTTATTCAGAATACCAAACCCTGTGTTGCAACTCACTGATGTGTCAAAAGTAATCTGTTACCCATAAGAGTTAAAGTACAATGTCTGCAAATAATTTACCTAAAAAGAAAATTGAGTAAAGTAGACTCAAGTTTATCCTATAATAAGATCCTCTTTACTACCTTGTTATCCATTGTGTTTCTTTTCAAATCAGACACCATGATGGGTATAGTTGTAAGTTACCTATTGAGATTTATATAAAATCTTCACAGGTATGCAAATTCACTCAATAATGGGTGACAACAATTGCAAATATTTTAATGCTAGAATATTTATAAGGTATAACTTTGCAGTAACTTATATACCTTTTTTTAACTCCTCCACTTAGGAGTCTTTATTATTAGGAAGAAGACAAGGCTAGGTAAAAGGATGCCTCATGCCTTACTACATGTTCATTCATACTTTGGTGAGAATAAACACTGTTTTTTCTGTTGATAATATCACATGATTAGTTCAATACATGTTATGAAATAAGTGATCAATAAATATATGCAATACTCAAAATTATAGATGCAAAAGAGATTTTTTAAACATCGGGGTCATTTTAGCTGTTGTGTAAAGCAATTGCATTCATATGACAGCTAAAGTCATGGATGACTTTGTTAGTGATTTCAACAAGTTAAAGAGACATTTCTTTTCAAATCTTGAGAAAATTGCCCAGAAACTAGCAGATTACTTTCACCAAATTAGTTCTTAATTAAGAAAATAAAATCATCATTGAAATTATTTTAAAACTTTAATTTTCCATGTGAATTTCTTTTGATATCAGAACTCTACTAAGTTCCAAAAGTTAATTTTATTACACAGACTTTTAATTGATCCTATTAATAATAAACTGTTATATCAAATTGTTTTTACTTCCCTGCAGAAAAATTTGTGTATGTTGGTTAGATTGAAACTGTTCAGAAATTAGTATTATATATTGAGTACCAACTATGGTGATGAAGATTGTTCTTATAAATAGGAAGCAATTTGTGATCTCTGAAGACATGAAAACATGCCAGATGATTTGGACATGACTGCATAAAGGGAATATAAGCAAAATATATCATTTTATAGAAATAATTGATCAGTAGGGAAATAGCTTTGAAGGCTAATTGCAATGCAAGTTAAGTCTAGTGATGGGGAAAAATAAAAATATTTCTTAAATATTAGACAGGTATTAGATGGAACCATATGAAGTGACTAATGCACAACTAATCTAAGTCAGAACTTTATACTTACACAACTGTGAGAAGTAAGCTAAATGACAGAGGTGAGGACTGATGGACAGGTCATGGCCTGGTGGCTTAAAGAATAGAAATAATTATAAAATAATAATTACAATATTAAACTGTTATTATGTGCTAGTTCACATGTAAGTGTGTACATGTGTTAGGCCATCAACACCATTAACTCGTAAGGTAAGTACTCTGTTCAGCACCAGTAATAGAGAAGAAAACCAAGGTACAGAAACATTATGTAATTGAGCATTGTTTAATGGGCCATACTAGTAGAACCGTGAAAGACAGCGGTGCTCAGGGTGATTTGAGCTGTCTGCAAAGTCTGCCTGAGACTAAAGTGAAGAGTTTTGGATTAATTTCACTTGTAGAGGAAATCTCAGAACAGCCTAGTATAGACTATATTGTGGGTTATAAGTATTAACTCTAATGAAGATTTATAATGAAAAAGAGCAATCTGAGCAAGGAAAAATGGACAATTTGAGGAGAAACGGAATACCAAGAAGTGGAATGGAGCTAAGTTCTCTGTTTGAGGAGATAAACAGATTAAGAAATGGAATAAAGGTAGCGGTGACCTCAGGGCAAGAACTCACCTAGTACTTTCCAATTAGGGGAAAGGAATTAAATGTAAGCTTAAAGCCTGGTGTGCTGGTGCATGCGTACAATTCCTGCCCTCCAGAGGCAGAGGGAGGTGGATCTCTGAGTTTGAAGCCAGCCTGATCTACACATTCAGTTTCAGGACAGCTAAGCTTAGACAGTAAAGGAAGTCAGCAAAAACAGAAAGCTAGTAAAGATATAATTGAAAAAGGGAATCATGTTCCAGCCTCAGAATGCAGCAGAATTTGACAGCAAGTTCTGGATTTAGAGTCAGGATAGAGGAAGGGGTTACAGAATAGTCTTCCACGACTAAGGAAAGTTGTTGAAGCTAGACATGTGTCAGGGATGTCCCCTGAAAGAAGGCCCGGAGAGGCCATTGTGCAAAGCTATGAAGGTGAAGTATTAACTGATTATTAGATGCCAGAGTTGTGTGATACCTAACAAGACTGCTAATAGAAGTTGAACCAGCCCAAGTGAAAGAAGTGTTTTGCAGTCAACAAAGTTGAAAGGAGTTGGAGATCTGAAGAGTATTTTGACATCAGACATGGTGACACAGAATTTGGAGTGTGTCAAGCTGGTTTTCCATCTTGCTTTGGTCCATTATTTCCTCACTATCCTCCCTTTCCTCCATTTTGGAATGGTAATGTATATCCTGTGCCATTATATGTTGGAAGTATGCAATCTGTTTTCTTGTTTTGATTTATAGGGATCACAGTTAATAGATTGCAAGAATCTCAAAAGAGGCTTTGAATGTTGGACTTTTAGACATTGTTGAGACTCTGAGACTATAGGGACTTTTGCAATTGGACTAAATAAATTTCTACATTATGTTATGGCTACAAGCCTGTGGGGTCAGGGAGTGAAACATGGTGGTTTGAAGAGGAATGGTCCCCATAAACTAATATGTTTGAATGCTTGGCCCTCATAGAATGGCATTGATAGGAGGTGGGACTTTGTTGGAGAAAGTGTGTCACTGTCGGGGTGGGCTGTGAGGTCTCAGAAGCTCAGGTAAGTCTCTTCCCTACTGTTTGCAGATCAAGATGTAGAACTCCGAGTTCTTTCTCCAGCACCATGTCTTCCTGCACACCATCATGTTTACTGCCATGATGGTAACGGAGCAAAACTCGGAAACGGTAAGCAAACCCCAATTAAATGTTTTCCTTTATAAGAATTGCCATAGTCCAGTGGGACCAGGATTTACCCCCAGTGCATGAACTGGTTTTTGGTGTACATTCCCTATGGAGAGATATCTTGCTCAGCTTCAATATATAGGGAAGGGCTTCATCCTGACTCAAATTGATATGCCAGATTTATTGACTCTCCATGGGAGGCTTTACCCTTTTTGAGGAGTGGATGGGAGCTTGAATGGGGGAAAGGTAAGGGGGAGTGGGAGGAGTGGGAGGAAGCAGAACTGTGGTTGGTACATAAAATTAAAAAAGAAACTTTTAAATTAAAAAAAATTAAAAAAGAAATGCCATAGTCATGTTGTCTCTTCACAGCAATAAATCCTAAGACAGAGTTCATTTCTCCAAACACTGACTTGAGTATCTATTATTTGCTATATTAAAGTACTTAACCAAGAAGTTCACAGCTTAAAGAGTATGTGCCAGTTACATTTCTACAACCATGGCAAAACAAATGCCCTGACAAAGATAACTTATAAAAGATATTATTTAATTCAGGGCTTCATGGATCCAGAATGTTCATAACCACCATGGTGGGGAGTATGGCAGTGGGAAAGCAGACATGGAATTGAAACAATAGCTGAGATCTCACACCTGATTTATAGGCAGAAGGCAAAAAGAAAGGTAGAGCACTAACTGGAAATAATGTTGGCTCTTTAAGTCTCAAAAGTCAATTCACAGTAGCACAGTTTCTCCAACAAGGTCAAACACCTTAATCCTTCAAATATTAGTCTAAGGGACCATTCTTTTTCAAACCACTACAAGGTAGAATAAACAGACAACAGGAAACTCAATTTTATCAGGAGGAAGATTTTAGAAAGCAATGTCTTGTGCCAGTTAAAGTAGTAAGTGATTGATTAAAATTTCTGCCCTTTAGGGATAGCATTATGTTTTTTCTTCTTTTTAGAAATATGAGTACTGCATTTATGCTATCATAAATTTTTGTTTCTTCGTGCTCTGTAGTCTCATAAACTTCAGGATTTCCACTTGGGACCTAAAGTGCAGCCCACTCTATGATTGTGACATTTTGGATTCATATCATCCTGAGATTAGGAATAAAGTGTGGACTAACATATTATTTTTTCCATTACTGATCAGAAAGTTAATTATGTGGTACTTTATGTAGGTAAATTTGACACTATTCATAAATATTTTAAATATGATTATCAAATGACTCAATAGCTGGCCACTTAAAATATACCCTACAGAAATTACAGCATCAGGGCTAAGAAAAAAAAATGATTAATAGATGGATAGCTAGATCTAAGAGATAGCTAAGTGTTATTTATCAGACCAAATAACCTGAGAAACTAAACTGACCACTAAAAAAATTGATCCAAATTTTGCTATAATTGCTTTGGAATAAAATGCTACCACAAATATGATGAAAGTATATTAGTATAATAATGTAGAAAGGTGCTTAATGTATATTAAGTGAAAATGTGAAAAACAATGCATACTGTATCACTTCATTTTCTGAAAAACTGCATGTGTGATTATTTTTATATAAAGAGGTAAATTTTGTGGACATAAGAAGTATCTTAAAGATACATTCTCCATTAACTGAGAATGTTTTTGGAAAAGTTTTAACATTTTTTGTCATAAATAAACTGATTTTATAAGCAAGAATTATATTTCTTTTTCTACTTTTAATTGAACATTAATATATTAAATTGTGATCATGGTTCTACCTCCCGCATCTTGTCCCAGATCCTCCCTAAATCCCCAGCCATCCAATTCCATACCTTCTTTCTCTGCCTTTAGATAGCAATCAGGACAATTAAAGCAAATATAATTGAAAAAAGAATAGAAAACCACAGAAACACACACATGCATGCACACACATATAAACACACAACACACACCAAAATGATAAGGGCACAAAATTATAAACCACAATATGCAAACAAAAGATAAGAAAGATTTTTTAAATGCCCTAGCAAAGTAATATGAGACAAAAAATAATAAATCACCACTGAGCTTGTTTTGAGTTAGTCATCTACTGCTGGGCATGGTGCCTACCATTACTGGTGGTTTATATACCAAGTCAAACTCCACTGGAAAAAACTAATTTTTTCTTTGCAAGCACAATTGTTGATAGCTTATTGTTTTGGGAGGTGGCTCATGTCCACTTTATGCTGTCTGTGCTGGAACTCCATCTGACTTGAATGTGCTCAGGCCCTGTGCATGCTGCTACAGTCTATGAGCTAATATGTGAGTCAGTCCTATTGTGTTTGGAATACAGTTTCCTTCATGTCATTCATTTCCCCTGACTCCTTCTATCTTTCAGATTCCTCTTCTGCTTATACCCTTGAGCTGTGAGAGAAGGGATTTGATGAAAATATTCTATTTAGGACTAAGTATCATAAAATCTCTGACTGTCTACATTTTTCTAGTTGTGTGTCTCTGTGTTAGTTCTTTTGCAAGAGGAAGCTTCTCTAATAGTGAATAAGTGAGCTACTGACTTATGGGTATAAACAGAACATTGTTAAGATACATTTTATCATTGTGCTCCTTTAGCAGAACATAGTATTTTGTGTTCTTCTACATTCATGGCATATCTAGTCTGAGGTTCTTTGCAACCTGAGCAGTGTCAAGCATAGGTTCCATCTTGTGGAATGGTGCAGGCAGAAATTTCTGTACCACCAGCCATGTCCCAAATAACCACATGGAGACTTATTATTGAGTATAAATGCTCAGCCAATAGCTTAGGCTCTTGCAATTTAAAGTAACCAATTTCTGTTCATTTGTATGCTGGAATGTGGCTCATGGCTTGTTACATCATTTTCTACAATCCTCCTCCCTCTGCATCTGAACTTGACCATTCTGCATGGACTAATATGAATTCTCAAGTAAGTTTTAATTGCCATTTCCCCTGATGAATCTGGATGTTAAAATTTTAAAATGTTTCTCAGCTCTTTATATTTCTTTTATTCATTTATTTATTTTGAATACTATTTAATTATGTGCCCCATTTTAAGTTGGGTTGTTTTTCTGGTGTTCACACTTTTTCTTTATATTTGATGTACTAAACCTCTATCAAATATATAGCTGGTAAAGAACTTTTCCATTCTTTAGGCTGATGAATTTGCCAGAATGATGGTGTCCTTTACCATAGAGAAACCTTTCATCTTAATGAGGTTCTAATTATTAATTATTGGTCTCCTGTTATTAGTATCCTGTTCAGAAAATCTGTTCCTATTCCAATAAGTTCAAGTCTATTCCTCAGCATACAGTCTATCATAATCA
This sequence comes from Ellobius talpinus, assembly GCA_001685095.1. NCBI lineage: Eukaryota > Metazoa > Chordata > Mammalia > Rodentia > Cricetidae > Ellobius > Ellobius talpinus. The sequence goes on along the minus strand of LOJH01031081.1, from coordinate 9,098 downwards.
GGGTATCTAATTTTATATTGATCCTCTTAGAGTTGAGTTTTGTACCGGGTGACAGATGTAGATCTATTTTCATTCTTTATATGCAGTCATGCTGTTTGATCAGCACCATTTTCTGATAATGTTGTCTTTTCTCCTTCAGTTTCTATTTTGTAGGATAGTTTCAGATACTGGCATTGGTATTTTTTTGAAGAACTGGTAGAATTCCATTTTGTCTTTTCCTAGGCCTGGGCAGATTTTTAGTTGTGGGGTTTAAGGTTTCTTTATCCCTAGGGATTACCTGTATGTTTAAATTGTTTATTATTTTTGATCATCTTTAGGTTATTCATATTATATATATACACATATACATGCACATACATACATACATCATTTTCTTATTCCAGTTTGCTAGAGCATAAGACTTAAAAGTATGTATTTATGATTCACTGGATTACCTTGCTGTCTATTTTAATGACCTCCTTTTTATCTCTAATTTTATACTTTGATTATCTCTCTGAATTTTTGCTAATTTGACTGAGGGATTGTCAACACTGTTAATATTTCTCAAGGAACAATTCTTCCTTTCATTAATTCTTTTTATTATTTTTGTTTTGTATTACTTTGTTTTGCTGTTTTGCTTGTTTCTATTTCATCTATTTTAGCACTGAAATTTATTATTTATTTACATCTACTCATTTTTGTATTGTTTCTTTGTATTGTTCTAGAACTTTCAGGTATCCCATGAAGATGTTAATATGAGATCTCTCCATTTTTTTGCTGTAGACACTTGGGACTATTAACTTAACTCTTAGAACTACCTTCAATTTTTCTCATATTTTGGCATATATTACATCTCATTTCCATTAAATTCTAAAAAGTTTTAATTTTTCTTCCTGATTTCTGTCTGGATTAATTTTAATTTAGTGCTTAATTGTTTAGTTTCCATGAGTCAGTATACTTTCTATCATTGATACCCAGCTTTAATCCACCACAATGGTCAGATAGAACACTTATTAAGTAAAAGTTTGATCTTTTCATAGTGTCTCAGATCAGTTTCTTTACTAAACTATCCATTTATCTTGACTTCAAGACCTGAAGTTCTCTCTTTCATGTCTTTTAATTTGTTGGTGATGCTTACATTGGATGTTTTTATTTGACTTCCTGAGATTTTAATGTTCAGTTTTATTTCAGTTTGGGTTTTCTTTAGTGATTCTATTTCCTTGTTAAATTCTAGTTTCATAGTTTAAAATGTTTTCCTGCTTTCAGTTTTAATTAAGGCATTTCTCCATATCTTATTTGGGGCCCTTGGACATATTCATACTTGATGTTTTCAAGTCCTTGTCTTGTGCTTCAGCAAATTGCTTTTCTGGGGGCCTATTTCAATCATGTTGCTGGCTTCGAGGGAAGGCATATTTTCTTGGCTGTTTGTGTTTGTGTTTCCAAGTTTAGTATAGAAATCTAGAGTTTTCAGAGTTTTTGTTCACCAAGATATCTGTTTCCATCTTTGTAAGGAAGCTGTTATATTCTTTGATTGCTGTTGTCTTATCTGGATCTTAGGCAGTGTTGTGGCTGGGGGTGGGTTTCCATGGTGTAGAGTGTTCCAGGAGGACATGTGTCACAAAGGAATGGGCTAGGAGGAAAGCCTGAAACAAGCAGTGTTAAAGAACTAGAGGAATCCAAGAGCCACATTTAAAAGGCAGAGTCTCCAGGGGACGGTGATGGGATGGGAGAAGGGGTTCCTACAGCCAGGCTTCAGCAAGACTAGGAGTAAGTCTGGGGAGACTGGAGTGGAACATTGTTAGGACAATAAACTGAAAGAACAGAAGCAACACCACCATCTCATCAGATGCAGAAAAGACCATTGACAAAATATAACAGCACTTCATGAAGAGGTTAGGGATATAAGGGATATATCTAAACATAAAAAAGGCAGGTTACAGCAAGATCATAGCCAATATCAACTTAAGAGAAACTCAAAGCAATTCCACTAAAATCTTGAAGACAAGGCTGTCAACTCTCTGTATCAATTCAATATAGTACTTGAAGTATTAGCTAGATTAATAATACAATGAAAGGAGATCAAGGGGATACAAATTAGAAAGGAAGAAGTTAAAATATCTTCATTTGCAGATGATATGACAGTATACATAAGCGATCATAAAACTTCTACCAGGGAACAGCTACAGATGATAAGCTCTTTCCTCTAAGTAACTGGATATAAAATTAACTCACACACAAAAAAATCAGTATTCACTTTTTATACAAATGACAAACAGAGTGAGAAAGAAATCAAGGAGACAAATTCTTTCATAATAATTTCAAATAATTTAAAATTTCGTTGGGTAACTCTAACTAAACAAGTGTAAGATTCATATGATAAACCTTAAAGTATTTGAAGAAGATATCCAGAGATTGAAGTATCTCCAATGCTCATGGATTGGTAGAATTTTCCAACACCATTCTTAACAGACCTTGAAAGGACAAGTCTCACCTTCATATCAAAGAACAAAACACACAGGATAGCTAAAGCAATCTGGAACAATCAAAGAACCACTGGAATTTTTACCATTCCTGATTATTTCAACTTGCACTGCAGAGCTCCAAAAAAAGAAAAAAAAAACAAATAGTAGAGTCATTAAAAACAGATGTATTGATCATTAGAATTAGACGAAGATATAAATAAAAAGATGACCAATATATAAATCCACACACATGTGGACACCTAAATTTTGATAATGAAGCAAGAAATGCACACTGGATAAAAGACAGCATCGCTAAAAATTAAATGGTGCTGGTCAAACTTGAGGTCTCTATATAGAAGCATGCAAATAGATCCTTATCTTTTACCCTTTTCAAAACTCAAGTCTAATTGGCTCAAAGACCTAAACATAAAACTAGATATACTGAACTTGATAGAAAAAAGTGGGGAAAATAACCTTGAAATCATTGGCACAGAAGACTTCCTGAAATGAATGCCAATAGCACAGGCATTAAGACCAGCACTTAATAAATGGGACCTCCTGAAACTGAAAAGTTTCTGTGAAGCAAAGGATACTGTCAGACAAAATGACAGCCCACAAAATGGGAAAAAGATTTTTACTAACTCCACATCTGATACAGGACTAATATCCAAAATATACAAAGAACTCAAGAAACTGGATATAAAAAAACAAAATTCAATTTTAAAATGTGGTATACTAAACAGAGAATTCTCAATAGAGGAAAATCAAATGTCTGAGAAACATGTAAAGAAATGTTCAAGATCTTTCACCATCAGGGAAATGCAAATCAAAACTACTTTGAGATTCCATCTTACACCTGCCAGAATTGGTATGGTCAATAACACATGTGGCAATTCATGCTTGTAAGGATGTGGAGAAAGGGGAATACTCCTCCATTGGTGGTCAGAGTGCAAACTTGTACAGCCACTATGGAAACTATTATAGTGGTTTCTCAGAAGGTTGAGAATTGATTTACCTCAAGATCCAGCTATACTACTCTTGAGCATCTACACTAAGGACACTTAATCCTACCACAAGGAAAATTGGTCAACCATCCTCACTGTTGCTCAATTCATAATACCCAGAAACTAGAAGCCACCTAGATGTTCCTCAACAAAAGAATTGATAAAGAAAATGTGGTACATTTACATAATGGGGTGTTAATCATCTGTTACAAAAAATGCTATCATGAAACTTGTAGGTAAATGGGTTGAACTCATTAGCATCATCCCGAATGAGGTACCCCAGATCTAGAAACATAAATATGGTATGTATTCACATATATGTGAATATTAGCCTTTAAATAAAAGATAAAAAAGCTACAATCCATGGGCCCAGAAATTTTAGGTGTTAAAGAAGGGACAAAGTAGACACTTGGATCTCTCTGGGAGGGGAGGAATAGAATAGATTTTTATGGATGGACTGGGAGTGGGTGGGGATGGAAAGCAGAAGATCAAGTGGGGTGCAGAAGAAGAGATAGGATAGAGGGAGAAAATGTGGGGAGAGACAGCTAAAACTGAGGGACATTTGAGGCATGGTATGGAAACCTAGTGCAGTAGAAACTTCCTAAAATATATGAAGGTGATCCTAATGAGGTTTTCTGATAATGGGGCATATAGAGTCACAATTAGCCATTGCTTGCCATCAAAGAAGTCTTCCAATAGAGGGACTGGGTTGAATTCAGTTCAGTTTTTGACTAAGGGGTTCCATGGAAATACCCGAACAACCCAGGCTGTTGCTAAAACAGTTTTGCTCTCCCCAAACTGACAGTAATATCCCAATGGTTAGTACAACACCCACACAACTCACTGAACATGGAGAGGACAAGCTAATGCCTACTTTAAACCTTTACCTCTATGTTCAGTGTCTTTTGTTTCAGGAAGGTACTTGGCATCCTACCAAAGGATAATCATAAACAATGACTCATGCACAAACATTTTCATGTACAATGGTGTCCTCCCTAGAAGATATGGTAGATCAACGGTGCCACAGAACTTGTAGGAGTAGCTAACATATGTTTTATTTGACTTAAGTAACACTCCCTGAGATGGAACCCATACCTGACACTGCTTGGGTGACCAAGAACCAGGGACTAGATAGGCCAGAGACCTAGGCTAAAACCAAACACTCTAATCTAAAAGATGTATCTATAAAATGACTCCTAGTGATATTCTGCTATAATCATAGATCAGTGCCTTTTCCAGTCATCATCAGAGAAACTTCTTTCTGCAGCATACAGGATTAGATGCAGAGAGACCCACAGCCAATTGTGAGGCAGAGTTAGTTCTTGGAACAAACAGCTCTGGATGGGATATCTCTATAAAATCCCTCCCCTCAGAGCTCAGGGAACCCTGCAGAAGAGGAGGCCAAAAGAGTGTAAAAGCCAGATACGCTAGAGGACACCAGGAGAAAAAGGCCATTTCAGTCAACTAAGAAAGGCACATATGAAATCCCAGAGACTGAAGCAATAAGTACAGGCCTACATGGCTCTTCACCAGGTCCTCTGATTAAAGATTATAGCTTTCAGCTTATTAGGTTTATGTAACTTCTGACTGATTGTAAGAACTAGTGTGTTTCTGACTTTTGTGTCTGCTCTTAGAACTCTTTTACTCTTGTTGGCCTGCCATGTCCAACCTCAATACAATAGTTTTTGCTTTATCTTATTATATTCTTTCATGTTTTGTTGTTATCTCTTAGAAGCCTCTTATCTTCTAAAGTATGGCAGAAAGGGAGTGGATCCAGAGGATAGGGGAAGTAGGAAGGAACTGGCAGGAGTAGAGGGAGAGAAAATCGCAATCAGAGCATATTGTATGAGAAAAGAATCTACTTTCATTAAGATAAAAGTGAAAGAAAAAGCCATTTATTTGAGACTTCTTTTCTGTTGTCATACAGACACTTAGAGCTGTAGTGTTCTCTCTTAGGACTACATTTTTTGTGTCCTTTAGGTTTTGTTATTTTGTATTTTAATTTTCATTTGTTTCTAGTAATTTTCTACATTTTTTCCTGATTTCTTCAATATTCCAATAATTGTTCAATAATTTATGTTTAATATCCATGAGTTTGTGTGTTTTCTACTGTTGATTTCTATTTTCCTGTGTGGTCATATAATACATGAAGTTCTTTCAGATTTCTTTTATTTTATGCATCATGTCTTAACATATGATCAATTATAGTGTAAGTTCCATGGACTGCAGAGAAGGAGGCATATTCTGTAATGTTTAGGTGGCATGTTCTCTAAATGCTGATTAAGTTCATTTGATCTATAGAATAATTTAAACCCAGTGTTTCTGTAGGTTTTTCCAATAACCTACAGGATGCAGTACTTAAGTCACCTCCTTTTACTATGTTGGGGTTAATCTGTGATGTTAAATCCTTTAGTATTTGTTTTATAAGTTTTTGTGCAACAGTGCTCAGTGTGAATGTGTTTCAAATTATGATATTCTCTTGATAAATGGCTCTCTTAATTATCATGAAGTAACTTTGTCTCTTCTGACTAATGTTAGTTGGAAGCCTGTTTGGTCTGATATCAGCATAGTTATCCATGATTCTGGGTAATATGGCAGACAAGAAATCAGATAATAACAAATGGTTGATTACAGATTGCTTATTAAAGAGAGCCCAAATATTTAATCACCCCATCTGCTAATTTTGCAATCTCCAAACTGATATGATCAACAGCCTAATAAACCTGTTCTACCATATACCCCATGAACGTTTTCTATCATAGGACTGGACTTGCAGCTGGAACAACAATGAAAGGAGCAACCACTACCATAGTGGCACGTTACCCCAGATAAACTTGATTAAGAGACACTATCAGGAAATCTAAAATATTATTGTTGGAAGATACTTCACAGAAAGTGCTCCAGCATCTTCTGCCATGGCTATCATCAGTGCCCAAAAAAGAATAGTTAAGATTTAAGGAAATAAGTCCATATTTAAACATGGTTTTGGTATCACACACTCACAAGCTGTTTCAAACTCCTTGTGAATGTAGCAATTGTGGCTGAACAGAGTTTGATTCCACTATCCATAGCTCAGAGAACAGTCAAGACACCTCTATACAAAACAGAAACTGAAAAGAATGACACTTTTTTATTACAACAGGGAGTACACTCCAGTCCAGAAACAATAAAACAAAGCAATGGATTACTCAATAAAAGGGAATCAGCTTTTAGCCCAGGGATCTCATTTGCTTATATTTCTACCCAGGTCTCATTTCTCTCAAGGATATTTTTTTAACTACCATTGATTGCATTTTTTATATCTCTATCCACATCTCCCTCCTCCTCTACAGCTATTTCTTTTCTACATAGAAGAGGAAGGAATTGTAGCAGGCCAACACTGTCCCCTACTCTTTGTACCCTTTGCTATGTTGTTCTCTATTTCCTTTTCTTTCCCTTTCTTTTTGAAAACTTTCTCCCTTCTTTTCTCTTTTCCTGTAGCCATTCTTCTTACTGTTACATCTACCAAAGCCTTACAGATGAACTGGGTTATGATAATGGGTACATATATTATCTTTCCCTTCTTCTTTTAGTTTTTTATTAAACAACACTCTCATGGATCTACTTTATTTGTTCCTTGTGCTTAAATATTCCTAGTTCTATGTAATCTCTCTGTCCTTCATTTCTTCCTTTCTGATATATATATATATATATAATAGCAAAACATTAACACAATGATACAACAACCTAGTCTATCCTGAACACATCCACTGAAAGAAAAGAGAAAACTGGAATTAAAAGGAAAAAAATCACCACAGATCATACCAAGTACTCTAAAATACCACATGAGAAGACCCAAAACAAGTCTCACTCAATACATAAAAATTGAAACATCATGCATTTTTATCTCACCAAAATTTAATAAAACAAATCAGCAGAAAAAGAAACTACTGAAAAATATGTAAACCTGTGGATATTAAACAATATACTATCAAATGATGAATGGGTCATTGCAAAAATCAAGAAGGAAACATAATTGTTCCTAGAAAGAAATGTAAATGAATGCACAACGTATTTACAAAAATGGTAATCAATGAAGAAGGAAGTTTATAGTTCTAAGTTCCTAAATTATATAATTGGAGATCTCAAATAACCTGATGATGAACCTGAAGACATTTTAAAAAATAAGAATAAACTAATCTCCAAGGGAATAGGAGAAGTTAAATGATGGAGATCAATGCAGAAATTAATGAAATATAAATGAAAAAGTACAGAATGGTCCTGTGAAAAAATAAAGAAAATTCTTAAACCTGTAGTAAAACTAACTAAAAGAATAGGAGAAAAGACTTAAAATACTAAAACTAGATTGAAAATGGAGACATCACAACAGATACTGAGGCAAATTTAGAGAATCATAAGTTAACACATTAAAAGTTTATATTCTGCTAAATTTAAATTTCTAAAACAAATGGGTAAATTTGTAGATGCATTTAACTTACTGGTGTTAAACCAATATGAAATAAGTAATTTAACCAGATCTAGTGAATCCAGTGCAATAGAAATAGCCACTAAAAATTTCCAATAAAACACTCAACGCCTGAAGGATTCAGCACATAATTCTACCAGACCTTCAGTGAAGACTGGCTTACTACAGAAACTATTTAAATTATTCCATAAAATAGAAAAGGAAGAGACATTTCTGAACTCTTATGAAACCACTGTTACTCTGATACCAAATGATCTAATAAAATAAGAGAATTATGGGCCAATCTCCCTGATGAATATGAATATGGAAATATTCAATAAAATATTTGCAAACCATTTCATAGACCTATCGGATAATTCATCATGGTCAAGTTGGCTTCATCACAGAGATACTAGGATGATTCAACATACATGACTTGATTCACAACATAAATATACCAAAGAATAGAAATCATATGATCGTTTCAATTGATGTAAAGATAGCCTTTGATAAAATTCAGCACTCTTTCAAGAAAGAAGTCTTGGAGAGCCTAGGGATGGAGGATATATATCATAGTATAATAATGATTGTCTATGATAAACTAATAGCCGCTATAATATTAAATATAGAAAAACTCAAAGCTTTCCCAAGAAGATCAGGAAGAAAATATGGCTGTCCATATTTACCAAACCTAGTCAACGTAGTCCTTGAAGTCTCAGATAGAGCAATGAGACAAGATAAGGAAATGAAAGAGGGCATGAACAGCAAAGAGAAAATTCAAACTAACCCTATTTGTAGGTGATATGGTTCTATACATGGCAGATGCCAAAGAGTCTATCTGGAAAAAAAAACAAAAAACAAACAAACTCTTAGAGCTGACAAATGCTTTCATCAAAGTGCCATCTTACAAAATCAATATAAAAGTCACTAATCTACCTATATACCAAAACAGACTGAGAAAGAATTCATGGAAACAACCCCTTTCATAATAGCTTCAAAACTATAAACTATCTTAGAATAACCTGAGACAGCAATCCCTCATACAATGAAACATTTAAAACAATAAAGAAAGGAATTAAAGAAGACATAAACAGATTGAGAGACTACCCATATACGTGGATTGGGTAGGATAAATATAATGAAAGTGAACATATTACAGAAGTAAATCTACAGGTTCAATGCAATCCCCATCAAAATTCTAACATGACT
>LOJH01031079.1:6182-16927 GCA_001685095.1 Ellobius talpinus | reverse complement strand
ACACACAGACAGAATGTTGTATACATAATAAATAAATAAATATTTTTAAAAAAATACATGGGGTATAAAAATACTCTACTAATTAAAAGACAGGGGAAAGGGATTGAGGGAGAAGATTTCAGTGCAGCCCCTAAAATCGAGTAAGATGTTGTGTAGCATAACTACAGGAATGCAGTGCTAAAAACAAAACTGCATGGCTTGCTAAGTGTGAGTGCTGCTGGGTGTCTACATCATTGAGTTCTGCTGAAGGCTTATTCATCCGGACGGTTCAGGAATGGAGGCTCTGCTGCAGTGCAAATGGGAAGCTGCGCTGCCTTGCGTGGTGGGACTTTCGCTGTTCTTTAAGGTGAGGAGCAAAAGGAATGTCCCAAAGCCACTATTTAGTAATCCTTTGAAATGAGTTTGTATTTCACAAGATCCCCTAGCCACCTTAACCCCACATGCTTCACCCCATACACAGGCTCTATAAATAAGGGAATTTATAGGTTATTTGGAAGAAAAAGAGCAGAGTGTTTAAATTTTAAAAAATCTCACTGTATTTAACTGTTAATGAAGTGTGTGGAGGGGCCTCCAGCTCTTCTGCTGTGGAGCCAACAGCCCTCATTTGCATGCTCAAGGCCCTCACTAACCCACACCATCAGTTGCTCCCCCCAAAAGCAAGGGCCCCACAATACTGTTCATCCCGCTGGTTTGTTTAGCAAAGCCTTTCTTCACAGCATCCACAGGCCTCCATTTCAGGCCAAGCTGATTACCCCAGATTCCTAATTAGTGTTAATTAAAGCTTTAATGGATTGCAGCCAGAATTTAAAAGCATGCCACCACCTTTAAAGGCCCACTTCCGCGCAGAAACGAGCCAGGCCCAGACTTCCTATGGGGCGACTCAAGCTCGTGGATACTTTGCACACAACACACAGGCCACGTCTGGTGACCTGCAGCCTCTCCGTCACGTTTTCACAAGGAAAACAAGCTACTTGCTCCAATCTCTGAAAGTCTACTGAAGCCATGGACATTTTTTGGGGAGGACATCTTTCTGTATTTCCCAAATGGCAAGCCTCAGAGGCATTTCCCCCACTCCTGTTATGGCTTGGGAAACAAGACAAAATACTCTAACTAAAATAATTCCAAGGAACCCAGTAAATTTTTTTTAGGCCTCAAAGGCACTCTCATATTGTTCCTGCTGCAGAGAATAGCTCAGAACATTCCTAATAAGTAAACCCCTAACTCAGCAGTCTAAATCTACACTTTTCTTACGTACTCCCTATCATGTGTGAGCTGACTCATTCTTAAAATAGCCAGAGTGAGCCATGAATATTCATAATGCAGAAGGAAGAAGAGAAGATTTGGGCTTTAATATCAACACATGAATGCCCAAGGAGATTCTGAAGTTGCAGGAAGTTGTGAACCACTCAGCATGGCTTCTGGGAACTGAACTTGGGTCCTGTGCAATAGTGGCAAGTGTGCTTAACCATTGAGCCATCTTTCCAGTCCCAGATCTAGGATTTTAAAGAGGTCGATTTAGTGCATACTATGCAAGGTGTTCCCTCCCCTCACTCCGAGACAGAATGATCTCGATCTCATCATCTTTATGTAGATAAGGATGATCAGAATTCCTGATCCTCCTGCCTCCACCTCCCGTCCTGAGGTTACAAGAATATGTCACCATGCCCAGTTTATGCAGTGCTGGGATCAAACCCATGGCTTTGCGCATGCTTGGTAAGCCCTCTGCCGTCAACCAGTGTAGCTTTCCACAGCCACATGTGGCAGCTGGGCCTGTGGAAAGAGCACCGAAAGGGGACTTTCTCCCATCACAGCAAGCTCCGTCCACTGTGCTGTTTTGGCTGCTAAGAATTGTGCTTGGAAGCGCTGAGACTTAAGTGGTGCTGAGACTCCAGAGTGTGAACAAACAGGTCACACACTGGAGGAGGGAACTGAAGGGCAAGCATGGAAAGGTGGGGTGACAGCTGAGGACAAGTCTGGGGGACACCCACATTTCTTCAGAGGAATGAGAGCCCTCCAAATTATTCCAGGGAGAAATAGTTCTTACATTTTCTTTAAAAAGGTTTAACACCTTATTTTTGTATTTTTATGAATATTTGGGGCACAATTATATTCAATATAAAAAATTATTTTTCCCGTGTGTGTTGTTTGTGTGTGTGTGTGTGTGGTGCAAGTACAATTGCATGTCTGTGTCTGTGCTCCCATGGAGGCCAGAGAGATGCCAGGTGTTTTCTCTCCACAGCTCTCTGCCTTACTGCCTTTGGCCAGGGCTTTCACTGGACCAGAAGCCTGGCTTTGCAGCCTGGTTTGCTGGCAGAGCACCCTTGGGCCCAGCTTTCCCTCCAGTGCTGGAGTCACTGGGATGTTCAGCCATGCTCAGCTTGTTACATGGGCGCTGGGATTTGAACTCAGGTCCTCTTGCTTTCAGAGTACTCTTCCCCACAAAACCAAGTCCTTAGCCCCAAGATTCTCTTGTAATGAAAAGCACATTATTTATTTGTTTATCTAGCATTTTGCACAAAGATGTGTTATTCTTCATGGCTGGAATGATGGCACTTTCTGTAATCTTCATCATTTGGGGGGCTGATGTAAGAACTTATGAGCTCAAGGCCAGCGTGGGATACAGGGATCCTGACTCAAAACTCCAAGACCAGCAAACAAAAACAAGCAAAAGCAAGGCACAGTAGGCATGTCTTCCAGCCTGGGTGAAGTACAGGGGTACAGAAAAATGTCAGGAAGAAGTAGCCGAAATTTAATGTCAAATTGCCCACAAACTACATTAAAAACAAGAACTCTGGAGCTGAGGGGAAAGCTCAGTGGGTAAAATACTTGCTGTGAAAACACTAAGGGCATGGATTCAGTTCTGCAGTATCCATGGAAAAGCTGGGTATGGTGCCATTTGGTAGGGGGAAGATGGATGGTTACCCCAGCCTAGCGGAAAGGCCACCCCGAGGTTCAGTGAGAGACCTTGTCTCCAGATTAATGTTAAAAGAGAGAGGAAGACACTTGACACTGACCTCTGGCCTCCATGTGTGCAAGGGAGTGTGCTCACACAAGTGAGTGTGCTCACACAAGTGAGTGTGCTCACAGGTACACATGCATACCCACTACACACACACACACACACAGTGGAAATCTAACACAGGCCCCTCGTGCTGGGATCAGGAACAGAAATGTAGCCAGGCTTTCACTCCACCTCCCATCAGCCAGGTGATTCTATTCTACATGAACTTATCTGACCCTGGCTGGACGGGGACGTCTAATCCTCTGCTTATCATCCTTATCAGAGTGAAAATTCTGTGCGCTGCCTTTGACCTTGATCTTGTAAAACTTGAAACCAAACTCTTGTTTACCCTTGGAAAGCATGGGAAAAACCCCAGGCCAACTTCCTGGGTCCTCTGTACTCTGGATGAAGGAGCCCCAGAGCTTCCCATTTCGAAAGGAAACTCCCACCCACCTGCCCATGGCTGTAGGTGAGGCAGGGAGCACCTGTGGTGTGGTGTGTTTATTTTAGAGACAGAACGGATGTACTCAGCACTGTTGGGCACATAGTTTCTTATAAAGCATGTTGCTTGGTTGTTTATTAAAATTTTCCCTATTCTTGAGAATTTCATACATGTATATAACGAAACATGATCAGACCCACCCCACTTCCTCCAGCCCCCTCTATGTCCCCTACAGCAAGTCCTCCTCCGGTGCTGCTGCTGCTTCTCTTTCCGAGGATGCGCTAAGTGCCCGGGTCTGAGGTCGTCTGCTGGAGCATGGGAAACCTACTATTGGGGACTGCCTGAAAGAATGATCCTCCCTCCCCTGCAGCTATCACTGCCAACAGCTCCTTAGAGAAGATTTCCTCCATCTGTGCCAAAATGGAGCGTTTTCTTTACAGGGAATTGTTCATTTTAACTTTCAATGTGATACGCTCTAGAATCACCTGGAAGAGAGTCTCACAAGAGACTGTCTAGGTTACGTTGTTTTGTGAGCATGCTTGTGGGGGGGCTTTGTCTAAATTATGTTACCTGGGGTGGGGAGATCCACCCCTGGAGGGTGGCACCATTCCTTGGGCAGGGATTCTGAGATGTGTAAGAATGGAGACGCTGAGCTGAGCACAAGCATTCACTCCTCTCTGTCTCTGCCTTCACTGCAGCCACGACCAGCTGTTTCGGGTTTCTGCAGACAGGAACATGGAACTGTGAGGTAAGACAGACGCTTTCTCCTCTCAGTTGCTTTCTTGGGTATTTTATCACAGCAAGAAGAACTGAAGCCAGGTCAGGGGCCGGGACAGAGGAGCCAGCAAGACATTGAGATCAAGTGAGGGTTACAACAAGCAAACAAACTTGAAAAGCCACTGTAATTTACAAGTTTGGTGGCTATTGACACCTCCTGCGGCCCTAAGAACACAATGCATGATTTAGCAGAGGAATTCATGCTTCTTCATGGAAAGCTGGAATTAGTCAGACAAAATGCCAGGGTTGCCTATTCAAACTGGGAAAGCCCAGAGAGGGAGCAGTGTGGCCACCATTGCCCCACCCTGGCCTGTGACTGGCACAGGCTGCGTTCCCTCCCAATCAGTGCTGCTGAATTACACAGAGGTCCTGGCCTTGTTTACGAGATCACCCAGACTGTCTCCAGTCAGCATCACTCCCTGGCAGACCACAGGGATTTTGTGAGGAGACAATGTATCTCTGAAGATGCTGGGGGCCACTTAGCGGGTGGGTTTCTCTGAAGGAGGAGTTAATTCACCTCCTGAGGTCGTGGGAGGCGGCTTCCTCATCAGGCCTTATGGAATGGGGGGGTATTCGTTACAGAACAGCTTACACATTTTTGTTTTTGTTTTAAAATTTTAAAAAACTTTTCTAACCACACAATCCATTAAAAAAGGGGGGGACTCTATGATACCAGAGGCGGCCTTTTTTTTTTGGAGGGGGGGTGAATAGGCCAGTGAGGGCTTTCCTAAGGCCTGGTTTATCTTTGCTCTGAATGAGAAGAGCCCACATGTGAAGGGAGCTTGTTAGGTTTGGTCACCTGAAGGCACCAAGACATACAGCAGCAGTTAGTTGCCTTCTGCATTAAAATTCCCTTGTTCTTCATCAGAGTGCAGCTCAAACCCATTCTCCCCCGTCCCCCACCTCCTGCCTGATTCAAATCTTCAGGAGATGTTCAGCCCACTGCTGGAACCTTCCAGACTCCTCCTTACCCTTAAATTCAAGCAAATACATACCATTTCATTTCTGAAATGAGACCCTCCCGCTCTGACTGAAGGACACTGGCTCTCACTCCTTCTCAGGGAGGTGGCAGCGAGGGGAACGTGCAGACAAGAGAAACCTGCATCCACCCAGCCCTGCTTGTGTCTGTATCAGCCCCTCTCAGCTTTGGTTTTAGCTGTGACGTGGGAGAAGGGTTGCCCATTCTTTATTTCCATTAGTTCTGAAAGAACAGGAAGTTACAGGTCTTACAGAGGGCTTGCTGCCCGTGGCCTTAGGGAGGTGGAGGAGAGCCAAGGGGGCCTTTGCTCCATGTCCTGCTGGCAGCCTGGCGTGGGAGGCACAAAAGGTCCTCAAGCACGTGACTGGAAGCAGGTTATAAATAAGATGAGGCTCGAAACACATGACGATGATGGTTGGAGCAGGGGACACACTAAGTCCCTAACGCTGTGAACTATGTTCGCCCGTTACTTCCAAGTAGCCTTCATGCCAGTTGTAAAACTGGAAAAATCCTGCTCTCCAGTCCAGGAGGGTGCCTATGGCTAGCATTTAACTCTCATTCTTCCTTCGTCTCCCACTTCTTAAAAAGGACAGAAGAGAATTAACTTCCACCATACACAGGGTTCCTTCCTGCTGTACCCATCTCTTCACTCTTGGATCTAGCTCAGGCCCACTTGTCCACAGACCAGTGGTTTTCAACCTGTGGGTTGCAACCCCCTTGGGTCAAATGACCCTTTCACAGAGGTCACCTAAGCCCATAGGAAAACACAGATACTTACATTATAATTCATAACAGTAGCAAAGGTGTAGTTATGAAGTAGCAAAGAAAATAATTTTATGGTTGGGGGACACCACACCATGAAGAACTGTATTAAAGGGTCACAGCATTAGGAAGATTGAGAACGACTGCTCTAGACTAAGGGCCCTAAAGACACATAGAACTCCTCTGTCCTAGGGAAGGCCCTGACTGACATGCTTGTTGTTTTGTCTTGTTTCATAACCAGAGCACCACTTATGTGAAGAATCTTAACTGGAGCAAGCATAGCAGCAGCCTCAGTGACCCAGAAGATGGCAACCGCTAGCCATTTGAGCTACAAATCATGGCCAAGAGTTTACTGTGAGGCCAACTCTTTCACGTAGGCCCTATTAAAAAATAATTGCCATTTGCCAGACTCCCTTCTTTTTTTTTTATTAAACTGTCATTAATTATGGGCAACAACAACTTTCATTTGGATTTTATGGAGTAATTATGAAATAAACATGGAGAACATCAAGCTTCCTGCCTCACTGAAAGCAGGGAATCTCCATAATGCTACCTCCATGAGGTGGCCACGGTAAGCCACCCATTCCATTTACTGAAATATTTCCAATTCTCAGATGCATTTTCCTTGGTTAATAAGTGTCTTCTTCCAGCTAAGCTTGGCCTGACTTCAGCATGGGGCAGCAGACAGTGAACCCGGCTCCACTTGCGGCTAACAACAGATCTTCTGTGGGTTGTCACATCATTTACTGGGGTTGCTGCGTAATTTGACTATGACTACGTCTTGGAGTTTTCATACTCCAGGTGTATGACAATATATTATTGTAGAGTAATTAAAAATAGAGTGGGTTTTACTGTTCTGATTAGAGCAGGTTTATTGTCCAGATAAAGTGAAGTGCAAAGTTTTACATTTGAAACAAGCCATTAATTTAATAACGTGTTCATCCACAACAAATCATAACTCATTTCTTTTTTACTGCAGAAGTAATTGAGTAATGAATAATGAAAATCATCCCACTGAAAAAGGGCAGTAAATATGTTGACTTTATTATTAATACTCAATTTTGGTTAATAAGGCAGCTATTAAATTTGAGACATGATGGATCTAATTTATTGACTATTCAAGATAACAGTGAAATATTATCTAGTGAATACCTGGGTTCTTATAAGAGATGATTTGATTCTAAGCCAAAGACTAGAATCCATCTGAGATGCCAGTTCTCATTGAGAACTCTATGACCTTAACCTGCTTATCCCTGCACCTTAAATAATTTAAGTGGGTGCATGGGCACACTTATAGGGACACCGAAGAGAGCCACACACCTCCTGTGTTTTGTAGTGAGCTGGAATTCTCCAGGGAATGAGTTCATAAAATAGAACCTCAGAAGGACACTCGGTGTAAAGGAAGGCTTGCTGCTGACATCTCAGAGGCAACATTTAGTGGCACTTTGGAGAAAGGAAAAGCCAATTCTCATTAAGGGCAAAAGGGTGAGAGCAAGGTGTTTCCCACTCTAGCCCTGTAAACAGGGTTACAGTTGATTCTTGTGATTCAAGACAGGATGGTGGTGAGTTCAAGAAGCTGAACCACTCACTACTCAGGGAAGCAAGGGCTGCGCTTGCCATGAGTGCACTCCAATACTTGGTTTTTTGTTTTGTTTTGTTTTTGAAGACAGGGTTTCTCTGTGTAGCCCTGGCTGTTTTAGAACTAGAACTAGCTCTGAAGACCAGGTGGCCTTGAGCTCACATAGATCCGCCTACCTGAGTGCTGGGATTAAAGGTGTGTGCCACCGCTGCCTGGCTCCAATGCTTGTATGTGTGTTTCTGTGGGTTCTCTGAAGCTGCAACCAGCTGCAGTGACGCTTGCCTAGAGAAAGCTGACCTAATGCTTGGATTTTCTCTATAAGGCACATCACCACCCTCTTGTGCTTCCAGATACAAGACAAAATTTGGGACTAGTCTTGGGGAGCATTTTTATGAGAAGTCAACAAAAAGCATGAAACTTTAAACAAAGAAAAAAAAAAGACAGCAAATGGACCTGTGGAGAGGACGCTTGTTGCTAGGCGGTTGAAACAAGGGCAGAGCCCCACCCGCTCTGCCCTCAAGCTGTGGGCCTGCACATTGACAAGTGACAACAAAATGCTTCAAGTAACAGCTCTGGGGTTACATATAGGTTTTTAGCCAGAAGGCAAATTTGCAAAAGCCTAATCTACAAATAACATGGAATGCCTGGGCTTTACACTGCCTGCTTTGTCTATGAGCTACTCTTGCTTTTCTCTGCAATCTTCCTCACTTAGGGACCATCTCAGCCTACATACAGCCTTTATACAGCTGGGAGGGCTAGAACATACACGATGATTCAATTCACCAAGAAATTAATTTCTAGAAATCACCAATTTAGGCCGGGAAGTAGTGGTGCACATCTTTAGACCCAGCACTCAGGCAGAGACAGAGGTAGGCAGACATCTGTAAGTTCAAGGCCAGCCTGGTCTTCAAGTTAGTTCCAGGACAGTTAGGGATGTTATGCAGAGAAACTATGTCTCGAAGAACCAAATTAAAAAAAAAAAGGAGAAGAAGAAGAGGAAGAAGAAAAGAAATCACTAAACTGTACTAGATGTCAAAGCTTCCAATAAAATATTTGTTTGGCCAGTCAATTGGTAATTTTTTAGGTGGGATAAGTCTGTCTCATATTTATATGTGTTTGGATGTGAATGTGTGCATGTATATGTGCATGTGTATATATTCATCAACATGCCTGAGGCATGGGACAGAATATCAACATATCCCATCTAGGACCTATACCTTGTGAATGCCAGAGATGGCTCGGTGCTCCTCCCTGTTTGAGCAGAGGTATCAAATATTTACTTTAGAACCAATTCCTTAGCCTATAGAAGAAATAAAAATAACTGGAAGCAGGCCAAAAAAATGTGTTTGGGAACATTTCAAGAAAGGGCCCAACATTTTCTTATTTGGATGCTTTAGAGAAGGGCTCCATTTAACAGAGTGTTAACACTGCATAACACTCTGAGTTTGCTAATGGCTCCAAAGTGACAGTGTCATTTCTGACATGAATATTTCTTGCTTGACCTTTATAGAAAGAGTATTCGTAGCCTAATATGAGTGACATGTGACATTTCTACAGAAGAAAATTGCAATTCAACAAAAAGTTTTTAATGGCTACCCTCAGGCCAAAGGTCACCAACACATGGCCCACAAAGTGCCTGATCCAAGAATGAGCTATGACAAGTCACACAACGATCCAGACTCTAGGTTCTCTTAAGGAGTATTAGTTCTTATATTGGTGGGCACAAACTCCTACACAGAGACAATAAGGACCTTAAGAGAAACATCCGCCCGTGTCTCATAGAAGCGCTATGGGCTCTTAAACTCCTTCTCTATTATTCTAGAACATAGTCAGGTTTGCTGATTCATGTCACTTGCTTGATACTTCTAAACATTTGAACATTCTTCCCTTGATGTAGACACATTTTAACAATGCGTTGTTGACAAATAGTTAGCTATCTACTAGGTACAAGGCAGTTTGGTGCTGTGAGCACAGTACAAGAGGCTCTGGTCCCCTGACAGAAAACAAACAAATAAAACAACAAAAACAAAGCCAACCAACTGAGCAGAAATTACCAAAATGGCAAGGATGGGGTTTTAAAATATACCAAGGGGACTTAGGGTGGCAAGAGGATATAAAGTCAGACTCACCCACAGGAGCGACACTGTGAGGGAGAAACTGGGGCCAACGCAATCTTAGGAAGGAGTAAGAACCTTCGCTTTAATGACTAAGATGGAAAGAGTAACTCACCCCGAGAAAGGCTTTTAGGGGTATTACAATTTTTACGGCAGGCACAGGGGCCCTTATGCTTTATATGCCTTCTTTTAAAATATATGTAGGCTTTCTGTACATTTTGAATGGTTTCAACTAGCTCTTCAGACTCATCTGCTCCTCCAAACACACACACAGGTGCCAGCAAAATGTCGGTGTCACTGTTCTGACGGCCAGCATTTACTCACATCCTACAGGCATGTCTGGAGACAGAGGGCAGGGAGGAGGGATTTACATATCAGTAAAGAAGCTTTCTTCAAGCCATCTACTCCTCTGCTGGGAGCACAATAAAGTTTGGCATTTGGCATTCTTGTATCAAGAGTGACCCATGTCTGTGTGTCTGCCTCTCTGTCTGTCCGTGTTTGTGTGTGATTTTAAGTCTCTAGGCCAGTTCCCGGCTCACACAACTGGTCCTGTAGTGACATGGGAGCTACAGGACTGTTTCGGGTTTTTCAACTCTTAAGGGAGTAAAGAAGCTCTGGACTTCATATGTTGGGGCCCGGACAAGAAACCGAGTCTTCTCAGTGTTGTTATCTGGATCTGGAACACTTTGGCGTAAGCACTTTGATGACAAACTGCACCGAGATGGAAAAGCAGCGAATAGCCAAAGAGGGACCTCAGGTAGAACAGGCTAACACTGATTTGAGTCTCTGTCCTCACAGGACAACATCCCCTGAGTCTTGTGGAAAAGCAAGAAGGGGGAAATTTGTTCCACAGCTAGGGTACATTTTGCTGCAAATAACTTCATTAATACATGTTAGGAACTACGGGCCTATATTTAGGCCCAAGGCCTAGCCTGAGCCAGAAAAATCCAGACCTAAGCCTGGCCATTTCTGAGAAATGGTAACTTAGCTGACAAATGGAAACTTACTGAGATCAACAGCAAGGAAGTTAGATAAGGTAGTTAATTACAGATGTTTCAGAAGTAAGGAAGTTAGATAAGGAAGCTAGTTAA
>LOJH01031077.1:0-16928 GCA_001685095.1 Ellobius talpinus | reverse complement strand
GCCTGGCAATCTTGTCTACTTCCGATATCCAGGAGGATAACTACGTGTTTTTCAATTCCTTTTCAAGCTTTTAAAGGTTTTACATAGATTTAGTTGACCAAGTTGATGGATGCACTGGGAGGCTGCTTGTTGGTTTCCAGCTGTCTGGCTGTTTTAGACCAGAAATAATCACACAGAAACTGTATTAATTAAATCACCACTTGGCCCATTAGCTCTAGCTTTTTATAGTCTAAATTACATATTAATTTAACCCATTTATGTTAATCTGTGTATTGCCATGTGGCACACAGAGGGGACTCCCACATCATTTTTTTTGTATTTCTGTTTCTTTTTTCATTTTGTCCTAGGCTGTTGTGTTTTTTTATTTTATTATTTTTTCTGTCTTTTAAAAATATCTGTTTGTTTTCTAATGAAAGAGAATGATAAAAACGTGGATTTGGGTAGATAAAAAGTTTTATAGGATCTAGGAGGAATTGATAGAGGGGGAACAATAGTCAGAATATATTATATGAAAAAATATATTTTCAATAAAAATACAAAATAGATAATATTATAAAATTTATTTAGTGTATGTGTGTGTTTGTGTGTATGTGTGCCTTCACAATAAGTTATTTCAAGCTCAATATGGTGGCATGTATTAATAATCAGAGCAGTAGAATATTTAGGACAGGAAGATTTTGACATAAAGAGATCTTTGTATTTAAAATAAGCAAACAACTGCAAAGTGAAAAATAACAGACCAAAGGAAAGCAGAAGGCAAAGGTTGAAAAGAAATGGTTAGAGAAGTTACAAACAATATTTGTGTAAATGCATATTGAGATTTATCAAGCATGATGAAATACTTGGGAAAATATAATCATTGAATATGTCACAACACCCTCTTTACTACATCTTTGCTTTAAGCATAATACAAACAGCTATAGCATTGATGCAATGATTTTCTTTCCATTACAGAATCTGAGTGTCCTGTGAATCCATAACTTTCATGGTACAAGGAATATTTCAGTGCCTTTACTCAGTGTAGATTTCCCAATGGACATTTTTTATTGCTTTTTTCCAAGGTGAGACTCATTCTGATTCACATTTATACATTTCAAATATTTGTGCCTTTTTCTAATATCAGTGGATTTATGAGTTGCTCATTTGAATAGATTTCTAACAAAAGATTTAACCTCATTATATTATAAAATACAGTAAGTATAAAATTATTTAAAATTTAACATGTTTCTATATGTGAGAAGGTGAAGACTTTTAACCACCATTCAAACCTGTAAATAAAATGGTTGCATAATTCCAAAATCCTCTCTGTATTTCTCTGTGAACACAGCTAAATCTTTTCTTTTGATTTCTCCATGTTGATTCTCCTCAAAAACTTCTCTGGAATTTTTGGAGCCTCATCACTCAAACAAGGCCTGTCTTCAAGTTACAAATATAAAGGAAATGTAGAAAAGGCAGTATTCTTGGAATGGCATCTATGAAATGTATAACTGTTGTCAGTCACATCAATGTAAGACCCTTTTATAAATATATGCTCCAGAGGAAGGAGAGAAGCAGCCATATCAGCCTCATTTGGATTGATATATTATATCATATAGCTAATAAAACTATGATATGAAATAAAGTGAAATATTGTATTCAAGCATATATTGCTGATTCTAGGATGGGGTAAGAACACAAAGAAAGGATGATGACATATCTTACCTTATATTTCCATTTGTCATGCCTGCCAGTATAAATTATGGATATTTAACTCTTCAAAATTGAGCAATAAAGTTATAAAATATGAACTACTAAAACTGCTTCCTGAACATTTTTTTTAGTTTTTATTTGTTCTTACTGTTCACATCAGCACTTTTATTCCTTTAACAGTTACCACTGTCCTTATTTATTATTTTATATTACTTGCAATTTTCACATAATGTATTTTCTCCATGTTAACTCTCTTCCCCCAAGTCCTCCAAGCCTCATTTTACATTCCTTACCACTTCAATTTCCCCTCTTCCATTGTATTTTTTAAGCCCATCACATCCAGTTTGTGCTGCCCATACATTCTGAGGTGTGTGGCTTTCCACTGAAACATATTCAACCTGTCAGCCCCCCTAAAGATAACTGATTCTCCCTCATCTGTTAGGGTCTAACAGGTTGTTGGGTAAGAATGAGACTTCACACCCACTTTCTCTCTTAATTTTGGGATTCTGTCTTACCATTTTTGGGGCATACTGTACTGTTAAACTAGCTGGAATTAATATGTGCAACTGCCCTGCTGTGTCCAGAAAACACTTTTTTGTTTTTCTTCGTTCTGCTTCTTCTAGAATGACCTCTGAGCCTTGGGAGGAGGAATGTGATATAGTTGTTCCAATAGGGCTGAGCACTCCATGGTTTCTAATTCTTTGTACATTAACCACAAGTGGATTTCTGTGTTAATCACCACTTCTTTATTTTGTTTACAAATATTGATTTTGAATTTAAAGTCCATGCCTCAGTTATAGCACTTTTGATTATGATTCAGAACAAGTTGGGGACATCTCTGAGCATCAATCAGCATCTAAGAAGCTGGGTGAGACTCTCTTCTGCTTTAACTTCTGAAATGTTCCTAGTTAGCACAAATGTTGACAGATAAGTTACTGAAATGGAAGCAGTGCATAACATTCCTTCTGTGGCAATATATTAGTGGTGTAGGCCAATGATGTTTGTCAGTGGTTAGCTTAATTCTGTCTGAGAAAGATTTTAAATCTTGCAGATGATTACGTTAGATTCCACACTGAGGAAAATACTGCACGTGCCTTCAGGATGTAAATCATTGCATGGTGGGATTTCAATGTATAAAAGCACATATTTGTACACCAGAGCCCATCTGATGACATATCAATCCCCTTCAAATTGCTGGCCTTAATAATGAAATATCCCAAAATAGAGCCAAAAAACCACCCGTGTCAGAATCATAGAGAGATTCTATATTAGTCCTCAAGCTCTACATTAGGCTAACCCAATTAATTTTAAGACTAACTTTACCTTAAAATCATTTGTAAATTAACCAGGAAGAAATATAACTATACTATGATGCATAATGAAAATTATATTTACCAAATATTATTGTATATAAGGGAAAAAATGAAAAGAAACAACTCTAAAGTTCAACTCTTTTAAATAAATAAAATTTGAGAAAAAATTAAAGTGTGTTGAGATTAGAATCACATCAGGAGCATCTGTAAACACTTGAAGAGAGAAATTACAGTAACTGAAGATTCACAAAGTAACACAAAATCAGATCAAAGCACTGTTTAAATTTTCACAGGTGATTCTCTACATTGAGATCTTTCATTTTCATACTGTATATCTCTTGCACCTGCATACAATGTGCTCATTTTCTTCCATGGCTTCATTATCATAATAAAAACAGCCTGAAAAAGCATTCACAAAAGAACTCTGTTTCTAACTTGAGTCAGTCATCCTAGAACTACACTTAGCCACATCCATTCTTTTTCCAAAAGAAAGGGACCTCCAATTAAATAGCTTTCTTCAACAAAAAGTGATGCAACTCTTTCCCCTGGTCAATGTATAATGTGAAATATTTCTCTCATATAATACATACCAACCACAGTTTTTTTTTCTTTCTCCACTCCTCCCAGGACATCTCACCTTGATAAAGCTCTTATATGGATTTATAAAAACAAGAAAGTACAGTCAAATAATAGGTTGGAAATGTTACAGTTATTTTAGTGAATTTTGACTAATAAAACAAAGAAATTAAATTATTAAGTGGAAATATTATTTAAATCTGTCTTTTAATTGATTTGCAGGAAAAGCAGACGCAATGTATAATGAACAATATGGTGGGCTTGAATTTTGATGAATGATAGTTCTTCTTGATTTTTTTTATCATAAATAGCTGTGTGAGATAATGTAAGCTGCCAATCTCTCTAAGTTTCAGAATCCTGTTTATAAAGTAGACATATATTCACATTGTAATAAACATTGTTTTACCTGCATAAGGTAAGTATAATATATTTCACAAGAATATTTACTGCACAGAATTTACAGTTTTAAGGTATGCTGTATTTAACTGAATGAAGAAGGATCTGTGTCAATTCTATTCTCATATTTGAAAGCAACATATTCTTCCCTCATAAAGGAAAGGTAGAGAATAGTACAGAAAGAATGTCTGATCTGGAATTCATTTCAAATGAAAATAAGAACTATTCTCAGTGAGATGTTGGCAACCAATTGTTACT
The DNA here is from genome assembly GCA_001685095.1 of Ellobius talpinus. Classification (NCBI taxonomy): domain Eukaryota; kingdom Metazoa; phylum Chordata; class Mammalia; order Rodentia; family Cricetidae; genus Ellobius; species Ellobius talpinus. Next base: position 12,696 of record LOJH01031077.1, on the reverse strand, counting down.
TTAATCAAAATCAGATTCATTCTTATTTTCTTAGGAACTGTTTATAATAACATTAAGAAAAAATCCATTTATTTATATTTATAAACAGGCAAAAAGCTAATAAGGAACAATAATGATGGAAATATCTATGAGTATTATATAAAAGCTGTGACTAAAAATATGTATGAAACACCAAAAATATCTATGTTGTAACTATGTAAGAAACTTCTTCCTGTTCAGGATCTTTCTTAGGGCAATTTTAACATCTTTGTTTCTCAAGCTATATATTAAGGGGTTCAACATTGGAACGACAATGGTATAAAAAATGGAAGAGATTTTTCCTTGATCAATTGATATAGCAGATGAGGGTTTCAAGTACATAAATCCACATGATCCAAAGAACAGAGACACAGCAATTATGTGGGAACTGCAGGTGCTAAAGGCCTTGGATCTGCCCACATTGGACCTTATTTGGAGGATGCTGGAGAGGATGAAGCCATAAGAGACAAAGATGATAACACTAGGCAAAATTATGTCTTTCCCCCCTACAATGAAAATTTCCATTTCATTGACATAGGTGCTGGTGCAGGAGAGTTGCAGCAAAGGAAGGACATCACAGAAATAGTGGTTGATGATGTTTCCATCACAGAACGTCAGTCTGAGCATGCAACCAGTGTGAATCATAGCATCAGAAAATCCCATCAAATATGAACCAAGCATAAGATAAATACACACCCTTGGGGACATGGTAGTGTTATACAAGAGTGGACTGCAGATAGCTACATACCGATCATAAGCCATTGACATCAGCACATAACATTCAGAAATTATAAAAAAACAAAAGAAGTAGAGTTGGGACATACAGCCCATATAAGATATGAGATTTTTCTGTAGTACAAAATTCATCATCATTTTGGGTGTAATCACAGAAGAATAACAGAAATCTACAAAGGACAAATTAAAGAGGAAAAAATACATGGGGGTGTGTAGATGAACATTTAACACAATTAAAATTATTAAAGTCAAATTCCCCAGTACTGTGATTATATACATTAACAGAAACAGTAAGAATAGAGGTATTTGGAGTCGTGGCTGGTTTGTTAATCCCAAAAGAATGAATTCAGTCACGGTAGAGCCATTTGTCAGAACCATTCTTCTCTAAGAGAATTTGTGGATAAAAAAGAATATAGAAAAATTGGAGGATAGAATAAATTATCTAGTAGTAGATTCCCCCCAAAACATGAGGTATAAGCTGTCAATATATGAAAATGCTCAGCATGAAATTAAAGAATTCCATGCCAAGTATGGTGGTACATGCCTGTTATTCCAGCACTCAAGAGGTAGACACAGGAAACACAGGCACTCAAAGTTGTCCTAGGTTATGCAGTAAGTTCAAGTTCAGCATAGGTTAAAAGAGATCCTGTGTCAAAAAAGAATCATTGGAGAAATATTTCATGCTATGTATGAATTATAATGTCTTGCATCCCATATTAGCATCTTAAAAATTAGAAACAACAGATTATCACTAATTTCATCCCCAAAGATGAACCCAGTGTTGCCATTTGCAATATTCTAATGTAACTTCCAGAAAATTCATGCAAGAAAGATGAAGTAGGACTGGCCAAGATAGAGTTCCCCTAATCTAGTTGTTGTAGGGTGCTGGCTTCAAAATACAATAGTCATTACTATCTTATTAAGAGAAGCTATGATTACCAGTGAATGATCATCAAGTTTCTGCCATGACATCTCCTCACAGTAGGAGGTAGAGAGGTTCAGCAGACCATCACATGAAATACCAGTTATTCACTCTGTGCTAAATTCTCAGCTGTATGTAATTTTGCCTCAGTTTTCACAGTGTTTTGAAATGCTCATTATGTAGAGTGGAAGGTTAACTAAAGGGTCACTCCACTTGTGCAGCTTTGGAGAAGTCATAATTCATCCTATGATAAACTTTTCCCTGATGTAGATGTGTTCAGTGTCATCTATACCTCTGTTAGTCACACACTTCATCCATGCTGCAGTAAGTCCAATGAATTCATTGTTTATTCTGATTATACTTTAGTAGAATCATTACTTTAGTCTAGCTTTGATACTCTATCTGAGCTAAGAAGTCATTTGTTCACCTCTTCCTTGAAAAAGTTCATACAGCATTCACCAACCATGATTTCATGCCTTTGCCTTGGCAAAGCTGTAAGTTATAGAAACATGCCACAGCTTCCCTGGAAATGATATAAATTATAAAAACCTGATTATGAGGCACCAGATTGGAATCAATAGAGTTAGAAGCAGGAACACTAACTTTAGGGAACATTAAGGTGCTGTCTGTCACAAAGAAATACTTAAATGTGGAATAGTGTGAGAAATGCCTGTGGAGTTGAAAATTACTGCTGAAACCCCTGCTCGCACACTGTTCAGAGTCAGAATGTTCTCTGATCACCTTCAAGATGCTTCCAGGAAATCCACTGAATTTTAACAAATCATGGAAAACAACTTTGTATCATAAAGCACTGTACATCATATCAGTGGGACTATTATGCAAATATAAAAGACAAGACGGTGAGGCAGAAACAGCTCATGATATACACTGAATCGCAGTCTTATATTCACATAAGCAAAGAGTAGATTGTTAGTTGCTAGTGTAAATGAATCAGTTAATAAAAAAACAAAATTTAAAAATTTCAAATAATGTAACATAACTGGGTTCTAATGTTCAACATGTTGACTATAGCTAAAATGATATTATATACTTGGGCTTGACTAACAAGATATATCTTCAAATATCTTCTCACTGTGCACAAAAATACATAAACAGCATGTTATAAATAGGGAAGCATATTTGAATTAACTTTACTGTTGAGTCATTTCACAATGAATATTTTAGTTAAAATATAATGGTCTAAATGTCATACATATCATTTTAAATGTTAGTGGTATGTGAATAAAGTTGGTAAATAAAAAGCACAATAATTAGTATGAATTGCTAACTGAAATTATTATTTGAAAACTTACCCTTCATATGAGAGAAAACTTTGATGTTTCCTTAGCTCTGAATTTCACTCCTATCATTCTATAAGTGTCATATTTGGCTATAAGTCTCCAATTCCTTTAATTATAAAATGATACAGAATAAAATAACCTCTCATATCCCAGGATATCTTCTTGAGCTACTAATCATAACATATAAGAAAATTATTAATCTTCTGAAGAATCATAGGAAATAGAAATATATTTTCTTATTATCACAAATGACAGTTTATGAGGCCCCCTGAAAAAAGAGTTTAATGGATTTAAATGTTTAATGTACCTTTTACTATGAGAAAGGTAGGTAAAGAGTTTTTGCTTTTCAAGAGAAGAGATGTTCTATATAGACAGAAAATGAGGCAACTGCATTTATATACTGGGCAATTGCATCTCTTTAGTTCCCTGGGGACTCAAAACTTTAATCTGGTCTGGTCTTCTCTTCAGGGATTGTCCAATCATGAGCAATAGTGAATTTCAGTCTTCCAATATATTTTATTAAAGGAAATTGGTAATGCTTCAAAGTCTGTCCCCATATTGTCATATTCCTTCATTGAAGTTTTCTTTCCAGCATTATATTAATATATTTAAGGGAAGGAACTCACTGATATTTTTCAAAATTACTTTTAAGTTAGTTTTTCTCTTTTTTGTAGTTATATGTTTACAGTATTCTGGGTCAAACTCAATTTCTTGAATATGCTCCTTCTATGACTGGGTTACATGCCCAGCCATCCAATATGACAATTTTTTATTTAACAATGTGTTTCCTTTAATGAAACATTTTAATTAAAATATAACTACATTTTCCCCATTTTCTTTCCTCTCTCCAGTGTCTCCCTTAAAATGTACTTCAGCCAACTCCTTCCATGTTACACCCTCTTTCTCAAATTGATAACCACTTCTTGTCAGATTATTATTGCCTCTCTCTCTCTCCATCACTCACTCCCCTGTCTCTCTCACACACACAAACACACATGAGTGCATACATGCATGTACACACACATATAATTACAACCTGCTGAGTCTTTTTGTTCTTGGGCACTTTGTATTGGATAACCAAATATTAGAGACCATGGATGGCTCTGTAAGAGTCCAGAAGAGACTATTGTTGAAGGTGCAGCAGTTGAAGCTCTAGGATAGAAGGGGTCATACAAAGACATTTATGTTTTGCACTATGGAAAGAGCACAAGAGAAGCCATTGGTGAAGTGCAGCCTACCATAACCATGGGATGACTGCTATGGAAAGCATTAGCCATGAAGTAGAGTATGCCTGAGCCTATCAGACAAGCTGTGCATGCTGTGGAAAGCCATTTAGAGGTGCTCAGAAGACCATAGAATGATCTAAGTCTCCAATATGGACAAAGTATTGTCCTTTCTAAGAAGGATGTAGGCCAATGTAGTCAACCTGTCCGTAGGTAACTGACTGTTTTTATGTCAATTTGACACAAGCTAGAGCCACCTGAGAGGAAGTGACCTTAATTGAGAAATTGCCTCCATAAGAACATACTGCAAGAAAACTTTTAGGGCAGTGCTTCTCAACTTTCCTCATGCTGCAATCTTTTAATATAGTTCATCATGTTGCAGTGACTCCCAATTGTAAAATTATTTTGTTCCACTTGGGCACATAAGGACTCACAGTGACAGAACCTTCAACCAGGAAGTCTGCATGGGAGTGACCTAGGCTCTCTGCATATATGTTATATGTTATAGTTGTGTAGCATTATCCACTTATAGGACTCTGAAGAGTAGGAACAACTCTTTCATTTGTTATTGGGACATTATGCCTCATATTGAGTAACCTTGCCCAGTCTTATTACATGGTGAAGTGCTTCATAAGGGCAGGTTACATCCTGCTTCTTCAGTGATCTGGGCAGGACAGAAACTCCAATGAGCAAGCCCTCATGTAACAGTATTTCATGGTTTTTTTGATACTGATTGGAGACCTACCCTTTCCTAAACAGAAATGGAGGAGGAGTAGATTAAGTTGTGGGAACAGGGAATGGGGGTGGGGTGGGAACTAGGAGGATAAGAAGAAGGGAAAACTGCTCTTTGGATGTAAAACAAAGAATGAAAGAATGAAAGAAAGGAGGGGTGGAGGGAGCAAGGGAGGAGGGAGGGAGGGAGGGAGAGAGGGAGGGAGAGAGGGAAGAAAAAAGAGAAAGAAACAATCTGTTTCAATAATAAAAAACTTTACTTTGACATCATACAATCTTACTACTTTTATGATGCTTAAGTGTAAGCCAATGTCATTAAATAATTTAGTTTACATGTTGAAACTTTACAGATGGTTCATAAAGTCACAGTGACTACATGTGGTATGCCAGGATTTCATTCATGTGAAAGTGAACCTTTGAAAAAGAAGATTTATTTAGAGTTTATCTATACTTTTATTTGGAACAAATCATCTTTAATATAAGCAATCAAGTTTTACAGTTCACTAAGTGCAAATTACACATTCTCTGGATTTTTGCAGATATACTTTAGCAATTTTTATTACAGTATGGAGACAACCACATGATTCAATTTTTACTCTAAATTTATTTCTTCCCATTTGAGTTTTAGGGTACATTCTTTCAGTATTTGGCCCAGAATTCATTGGAAGTTTCTTCTATGCCTGGAATTAATAATTTACTTGCTACAACTACAGAAACCTGTCACTACCCCAAGCCTGGTGCAACTTCTAGTAGATTTTATTGAATATGCTAAGATATTTGCATAACTTTGATGCCTATATACATGTAAAAATTAATTTTAGTGGGCCGAGAAAAGTAATTCTATATTTGAACTCTCATATAATACCCATAAAGACTTAAGATACATGCCTAGAACAACAAACAAAACTAGCACATATTAAAAATGATTTGGAAAAATGATCAAGGGATATTAAACTCAAACATTACTATACTCCTGGCACAATTGTTATGATAAGGTAAGAAAGTCATTGGATTGCTTACGTGGAACTGTTCTGTGACAATCTGGGATGAGAAAAAGAAACAGAAATGGATTTCGTGAAGTAGATGATTAGAAGATGGGCATTTAATTTTGACTCAAGTGCTGAGGATATACAATCCCAAAAGACCAAGGTAGGTGTTGATTGAATCTCCAAGGCAATAAGAATACATATTGATCTAGCATGTACAAATGATCACTTCAGTTTTTTTAACTGTTTTCAGTTCTTTGAAAGAGCCTGAGAAAGCTTCTGGAGTATTCTAAGAGGGAACTACGAAAAAAACCCTATAGAAACTGGGGTTTCAAATTATAAATGTGATAAAAGAAAATTGGTTTGGTTTAGTCTTGTTATTCTACTGAACTACAAATTAGTATTACTACCTACGGATAATAATTCAGAAATATGTCTGGGAAATGCATGAAACATATTATTTTTCAGCGTTCTCATAGAATTTAACCTGGTATTGACTCCCTAAGACAAAACTAGTAAATAATAATTACAATGAATCCACTCATTTTTCTCTTCTAAGTAAGGTAAGTTTTAAAATATATTCAAGCTAATATTTTGATTTTTAATTAACATATTTATTGAATTACTACTAATGTACAAAATAGTATATATGTCATAAAATTCTTAGCTTTTACCAAGAAATGCATTGCTGAAATGACCCCATGATGAAGTTAATTCATCTATGTTCTTTGTACATGTTTCTGTGTTTTTGTAGAGATCAATGTGTATATATAAAGTGAAAAGTTTAAATAAAACTAGGTATAAAATATAGCACTGTTAACTTGTTTAACATTGTTGAACATTTGAAATCAAGAACCTTTTTTGTTTCATAATTGAGCTTTCTTCAACTTGGCCAAGTCTCAACTGTTTTACTTTTCTACATATTTCAACAATAATCATTCTTCTTTCTCCTCATGTGAATTCACCCGTTGCAAATTTCACATTCAGGGAAGATTATAGGGTCTTTACCCTGGAGTGTGCTGCCTTTTCTCTTTGCCCAGTACCTTCAAATTGAGACTAGTCCAAGGATCCATGTTGTGCACCTTTCCCTCTATTTAGGACAGGCCTATGATTAAAGTGAAATTCAAAGAAGAATGTCTGAGAAGGGTGAATTAATATCATCCAGAGATCCAATAGACATTTAAATTCCAGTGCCTTATTTAACAAGTTATTTATCCATGACAGATCTAAAATTTTTACAGATCATGAATGTTCCTGAGTATATTAACTGTTCTTAGATTCTGGCTCTTTTGTTTTGTGTAGAAAAAATTCTCTGGATTTGTATTTTACAGAACACAAACTGGGGTCAGTGTTAGGTAGCTACATGTTTGTACTATTTCTCTTGATTTTTCTAACAGTCATTTTAAAATGAGAATACATAGACCAGTTGTGTAGAATACTTGAGAGACTGTGTGTGTTTATTTGCATGTATATTTGTCTGTATGTATAGATTGGAGGTATCACTGTGTAACTCTGTAGAACAGGCTAATGTTACACTCACAGATATCTATCTGCCTTTGTCTCCCAACACTATTAGTAAAGACAGGCTTTATATTTATTTACTGCAGGAGGATGCCACTTTATATCATGGTAAAATCAAAGGTGGGCACAGTTTTTAAGTGGGTCAGTGTATTCCCAGGACATTCCTGAGGATTATCACAGATAGTTGTCAGTTGTGCTTTTTTCTATAATTTTGCCTTTTATGTCTCCCCAGATTTTCTTGGAGAACAATGGCTGTAGCAAACGGCTCCTTGGTGATAGAATTCATTCTTTTGGGGATAACTGAAGAGCCTGGCCTCCAAATTCCCCTCTTCTTACTCTTTCTAACAATATATATGCTAACTACATTAGGAAATTTGGCCTTGATAATTCTAATTGTGCTGAATTCTCACCTTCACACTCCCATGTACTTTTTCCTCTTTAACTTGTCCCTCATAGACCTCTGTTACTCTTCAGTGATTACACCTAAAATGCTGATGAACTTCTTACTGGAGAAGAATGTTATATCTTACACTGGGTGCATGACCCAGCTCTACTTGTTTTGCTTTTTTGCCATTTCTGAATATTATATTCTAACAGCAATGGCCTATGATCGTTATGTGGCAATCTGTAATCCACTCTTGTATAAAATTACTATGTCCCCTGTGGTGTGCTTCTATCTGATGCTTGGGTCATACTTGATGGGATTTTCTGGTGCCATGATCCATACTGGATTCATGCTGAGACTGACATTCTGTGATTCGAACACTATTAACCACTATTTCTGTGACATCCTCCCTTTGCTGCAGCTCTCTTGCACTAACACCTATGTCAATGAGATAGAGCTGTTCATTGTAGCAGGGAAGGACATTGTTGTTCCTACTGCCATCATTATTATCTCTTATGCCTTCATTCTTTGCACAATATTCCAGGTGAGGGCCACTGAGAGCAAGAACAAAGCGTTCAGTACCTGCAGTTCCCATTTATTTGCTGTTTCTCTATTTTTTGGATCAAGCACATTTATGTATCTTCAGCCCTCCTCAACTGGGTCTATGAATGAGGGGAAAATTTCTTCAATCTTCTATACTATCATAATTCCCATGATGAATCCCATAATCTACAGTTTGAGGAACAAAGATGTTAAAGTTGCCTTGAGAAGATCCCTGAATAGGAGAATGTTTTGATCAGAATTCGATGTAAACTTTGTCTGTAGTTAAACCTCAGAGAAATTATCAGTGCCTAGTACTTTTTGAGTGTAGCCTTATTGTCACAATTCTTTCTGCCATGGGTTCATAAGTTTGAAGTTGCATTGTTTGCATGCTTTTCATTTTAAGGTATGTTTTATTAATTATCATTATATACTTTACTGTATAATATAAAGAATACTACTCTATCTTTGCAAATAATGTTAGGCTGAAGAGTGCCCTTGTGAAACAACAGTCATGACAGCAGTTGAAGTGAAATAGTAATCTGACATGTGCCTGTGCTCTTTTCATCCTCTTCTGGGCATGAATAAATTACTTTCAAATGTTAGTGATTGATACATAATGCCATTAGTGACTTGACTTTTGCAGGTGCACAAACTATGTCACACATTCATTTTTCAATGTTTGAGATATTTTATAAGAAGCAACGGAGTTAAGTTACTTATCAGTTCCATCTCATATTTTCAGGTGCTTTGCAAAAGCAGAGAGCCAATTCTGGGGCACTTCATAGTTGGGAATTACATAATCTTTTTGTTATTATTAGTTGTTTGAATGACATTATAGAAAATATGAAGAAAATATAATTACACTGAAGCCACCCCATCTGAGAGTTACATAAGAAATCAAATAATTAAACTTTGACAAGATTCATAGGCAATACACCCAACCTGCCTATCAGGAATGCTAAATATGTAGGGAAAGAAGAATTAAGATTTCCAGGCCACCCTATGAACACATTCTAAGCAGACACCAGTCTCTATTTCTTGGGGTATCAGAATATTGTCAAAATAGATTACAATAAATGTTTGTTTCTCTAGGAAACTTCTGCTTGGAGAGTAAAAGATAGAAATATTGGAGATATTTTGTCTGCAAGAAGAGGAATTGTCTCATGTAGAAAGATGAACAATTTTCATATCACTTTGTAAGAAAGACTGAATTTTAAAGAGAGACTTAGAGTTTAGACTATGGTAGGTAGGATCACACCTTAGCCAGGATGCTTAGGTATGCATGCTTCTTGTCTCTTGTTTAAATTTTACTATAATATCATGTTAGGTTCCCCTGAAGATGAATTTGTGGGACAAGTGTCACTGAAACTTTTTGTCTATCTTCCCAAACTTGCCTCATTTGAAGATCTCTATATTCTGCATTTTACTATTAATTTGGCTATTTCTGTTTATTTTGACATCACTACCTCCAATCTCTTCTATATATCCCTCCCAGCTCCCCTTCATGGACTCTTTGTTTATCAATTGTTATAGTGTTCTAATATGTATTTGTTAGTTGGGTTTAGAAGATCAATGGCTGGGCTTGGCTTGTTGGGGCATCAGCTCCAAAGCCCAGCCCTTCAACAGAGGTGAATGTTTCTATTTACTGAAGAAAAATTGACTTCTGATTTAATAGGTATATGACAGTCCTAATGGGTGGTGATCACACATGCCTTTGATCTCAGCACTTGGGAGGATGAGGGAGGTAGATTTCCAGGATCAAGGCCAGCCTTATCTACATAGTGGGTTCCAGGACAGCCAACACTACACAGAGAATCCCTGTCTCACAAAACCTTAAGACAATTTCTTAATGAAACTCTGAATTTGATTAATTGAATTTTTATGTAATTATTAGTGAAGATTTAGTATTGAAACCACCTTGACCAGGTGAAGCATATTAGAAGGCTTATGACATAAAAAAGTAAGCAGTTTTAAGCATTAGAAATGGTCTTTTAATACAATGGCTGCTCTTAAGAGACTTGAATGTCACAGTTTTAAGAAACTAGGCTACAACTAAGAGAAACAACAAAACCAGAACAAAGAAAGAAGGAAAGACAGAAGGAAAGAAAGACAGACAGACAGACAGAAAGAAAGACAGAAAGAGAATGGAGAAAGGAATCAAAAAAAATTTGGCCAGGATATGAGGAAAGGAGAACTCCTTTGTTCAAATTGTAAATAGACAATTGTTATACTTAATATATAAACTTGTAAAACATTATATTTTATAATTTCTAGTTTTATGATCACCAATCAAATAAAATTTAAATTAATTTGGAGTCAATTCTTATTATTCAGCTCCAATCCACTACCAACCTGTAGCAAAGATGAATATTATTGTTTTATTTCTAAAGTTAAATGATATGTGTTGTATTTTCTCATTATATATAGCAATATATTTTCAAAGTTAGTTCATATAGAACAATATTGCATTATTTATTGTTTAAAAGCCAGAATAAAATTCTAATATATGAATCTATATACTACAATTTGTTTATTCATTCATTGAATGATACATCCTTGGGTTTAATTGACTCTTCATGCATTAAGACGATAATTCTATTAACACTATTCATTTTTTTGTTCATAATTGTTCAACTGTTTAATATATATTTATGTATAAACATTATATCATTGTTATTGTTAAATTGGATATTTCACAAAGTGGCTAGACAATTAGCAACAGATAATCTGTCAATTAGCAACAGATAATCAACTTAAACAAACCCATAACTCATGTTGAAATTAAAGTGATGATTAAAATTCTCTCAACTAAATAAAATCTTGAGTCACTCAAATTCAGTGCAGAATTCTCCCAAATATAGAAAGCAAAACTAACACTCTTGTTCCTCAAAGTATTCCATAAGAAATACATTGAAGGACCATTTCCTAATTCTTTTTATGAAGTCACAAAAACTTAAAAGACAAATCTTTAGAAAATGAGTTTGACTCAATTAAAAGTCATCTTTTGTAAGATATTAAACCAGGAAGAAAATGATGTTAATAAAATTCATAAAACTGAGTACTTTGTATCAATAAAATATTTAAAGTGTAACAGGTTGGAATATTATTTTCAGCGTGTACACCATTTAATATCACTTAATAAGTGGAAAAATGTCTCAAAATACATGCTGTGGAAGACAGACAAATGGACAGTGCACAAAAAATGTGGCATTCTGGGAGACAGGGTAGAATAATTTTGAGTTGTGTAGCCCATAAATGTGGTTTCTATTCAGAATGAATCCCAATAGTTTGAGAAAGAGATTTGTAAAAGCAGCCCTGATAAAATGATGACCAGGAGGAAGATTTGCCTACAGATATGTGTTTGGTGCCTTTTGAGAACAAAGATAGTTTGTATTAATTTAGAATTTTTCTGCAGTGAAAGTTTATTCTATTTATTGTTCTTAATATTTATTATATTATTAAATTTTCAATATTTTCTAATTATAATATTTATGGAAACTTGAAATGTAAAAGGTGATATTTTGAGATACATATACATGCTGTAATGAAAACTAACTTTATGTGTTCTGCATCACAACAGAGGAAATGTGAGTTGTGGAAAGCCTCTTTTTAATCTTTTGGGAATACAACACAAAGGTCCTTGCACCTTCAGAACTCCATAGAAACCAGGAATGTTAAACACACAGAATTGTTTTTCCTATGGCAAAGATGAAAAACCTACTCTTCTATCCAGAAAGCTGAGAATTGGAAATGATTAGCTGCCTGATTGTGTTATCGGCTGGGCCAGAACATATCAAGTACTTAGAGCCAAGACTGGAGGTGGCTAGTAATCTAAATGAGCCTTATAACCGAAGGCTCCCACAAGCTCCCACAACCAGTACTAGAGGTAGCAAATAGCCCAAATTACTTCTACACTTTCTGTTTGACGCCCAGGCACTTGAACTAGCACAGGTTGCCTTATCTCTAGAACCCATCTTCTAGGAGTAAATTACATGTACCTTGAGTTGAGTTTATGCTTCCTTTCTCAAGGGGGATTTTATTACAGCAGGAAACTCATTTCCAAATTATACTGGATTTAAATACATTAGGAATAAACTGGCTGTTATTAGACCACCAAAACATCTGATTCAGCTTAACAAAGTCAATCTTCATGTGGATTTCTATTTATTTATTTATTTATTAAAAATTACCACCTGCTCCCCTCCTCCAATTTCCCTTCCAATCTGCCCAATCCCTCTCCCCCTCCCTTTCCAGTCCTAAGAGCAGTCAGGGTTTTCTGACCTGTGGGAAATCCAAGGTCCTCCCCCCTCCATCCAGGTCTAGGAAGGTG
>LOJH01031076.1:4807-16928 GCA_001685095.1 Ellobius talpinus | reverse complement strand
TATTATTATTATTATTATTATTATTATTATTATTATTATTATTATTATTTGAGTTACAAATGACCAGATTAATAGTACTTTCTTTAAGAGACATTATATGTTCTGAATAGGTTAATCTTGTCCTTTTATTTATTGTTCAGCAACAAGAGATCTCTGACTCCTATCGCAGTTTAACCATTATTTTTCTCTTTTGTAAACTCAGTAGAAATTAGGCGTCACCACAGAAAAACAATCTGATATTTTTATTTTGCAACCTGAGGTTTAAACTTAAATGTTTGCAGGTCAAAATTAATCGGGTAGAGATTTTATAAAATCCTAATCTTTCGAAATGGCCTCTAAAAAACATAGCACTGGTTCGATCTCAGTCATCTCCAGCATTAAAATATAGGTTTATATTTTTAAAAATAACACCATATTACCCAGATCACAGTATTCTGACCCCAAGCATGTCTGTTAGAAAGGAAATCCCCATAAGGGGTCAGATTTCATAACAGGCATACACAGCTTCCCGAAAGTGCTCCAAAGGCTACCCATTAACTCATAGGTGATAAAATGCTTTCAGTTTGTAATGACCTCCACCATCATTTCTCTGTGCTTAGGACAAAACGGGAAGATAAATGTGCTCATTGTGAAAAGGAACATAGAATCAGTCTTTGGAGACACTCCTGTTTGTCTTTTCTTTTAGGCAATCCTCACATATGTGGCATACATGAAGTTTAAAGAACAGTTGTTTTTATTCAGCACTATTATCGATAGTGAAGGTGAGATCTTTTAGGGAAATTATAAAATTCTCAAGAAATACTATAAATATAAATTAAAGAATTATGGTACATGTTCATTGCAAATAGGAAACAATGTATCCTATAACCAGAAATTAAACAAAATTAGCTGATTCAACAACATACATATTATTTTGAAGTTATTTATACATACATTTATCTTCTGTACTATGAAATTTTACACTTTTTATTTCTATTTTTTCCTAAAGTAAGCATTTCTTATAGGAGATATTGTACTGTGCTATCCTAAATTTGAAGTATATCTTACAATAAAAATTGACAGTGTAATACATTTAATTCCAAACACATACTAGTAAAGGAGCCATCTTTTGGCAATAATTCTATTTAAATGAATGAACAATTTAGTCAGTTCTTAACTATAAAAGAAATAGTCATGTCTTTAAAACAAATTTTAATTGGATAACCTAAAGATCATTTAAAATTTATATTGAAATATATGTTTTAATACTTGCAATCAAATATGAACAGGTATCCTAGGAATAAACTCTCAATTGGAAGTAAAATGTTAACACTGTAATTCATGCAGATCAAACCAGAAAAAATCCAAAAAACTGAACCATTCCATTTGCTCCCTGTCTAAGAAACTCTCCTTCTCCTTCAAGGCTTTCTCTAAAGCCTCTTTCTGTAGCTCAGCATCTGAACAGGTTGTTTTGTCACATGTACCATATTTGTGACACTTTCATTTATTTTTTATATTTAAGTTGAATCTTCTTTATGCGATACTAAACTGTAAACATTATACATACTGACAAGTTATCATGCACAATGGACTGTGACAATCATATAACTTTCAAATCAAGTTAAACATATCTATGTACTCAATGATTATCAAGTATTTATGGTGAAAATAATTATACCCTTGTTTCCATTTTTAAAACACAAAGAGCATTATTGTAATCTTTAGTCACTCTATGGTGAAATATAGCACATCAGCATTTATAACCCTCATATGACTGTAGCTTATTATCCATTAAACAATCTTTCCTCTCCAAAAATATCTGACTTATGTTTGGTTCTATGGAACTGAGATGGGGTTACATGTGTGGTTCCTAGAACATTCTGGACCACTCTGATGGCTCACAAATTGGAGAGGAATAAAATCCTAGATCAGTATCTATGCCCAGGAGTATCAGTTGGGCTTAACTGAGTATCTGCTCTATAAACCAGATCAAATGGCCTACACCCCCAAAGTTCTGAAAATAGGATGAATCTTGTTGGTTGGAGAAACACAAAGATCTGTTTTCTTCTAAACTTTAACTAATTCATTGTAAATTAGTAATGTGGATGTCCAAAGAAAGCCAAAATATTATAAAATTCTAGAGCCACAGACTGCAGACTTTCCACTAAGGACCAGATACTGAAGGCCTTAGGATTTGTAGCTATAGAGCATCTCTCACTATTCCTGATTTCCACTGCTGGAGCAGAAGGGCAGAATAAATACACAAGTAACAGCTAAGCATGACTTTGTTCTAACATATTTCATTTCAAAACCTGGAAGATGGCTGAGTCTGAGCCACAAACCACAGTTGGTCAATTTCTGTCCCAGAAAATTAATGTCCAATATTTATATAGCAAAAGAATCAGATGTGATATGTCATTTTCTAATAGCACATGAAAAACTTCAAATAAACATTTTTAGCACTGTGTTGTGTTATGCTGCGGAACAATGGTTTTACCCTGTAAATATTTGTTCTTATACTTGCTTAATAAAATGCTTATTGGTTAGTAGCCAGGCAGGAAGTATAGGTGGGATGACCAGGCAGGAAGTAGAAGTGGGGCAACGAGAACAGGAGAATTCTGGGAGAGGAAAGAGGTAGTCTGCAGTTGTCATCCGGACACAGAGGAAGCAAGGTATGACTGCCTCACCTGAAAAGGTACCAAGCCACGTGGCTAAACAGACAAGAATAATGGGTGAATGTAAGATGTAAGAATTAGTTAATAGGAAGCCTGAGCTAATAGGCCAATCAGTTTATAATTAATATAGACCTCTGTATGTTTGTTTGGGGACTGAACAGCTGCAGGACTGGGCGGGACAAAAATCTCTGTCAACAATAATCTCACTATGCTCAACAGGCCATCATCTCGGTGTGCTATTTAGGAAAACATTATTACAATGCATAACACTTGCTTTAAAAACTGAAAGTTGACATGAATGTCCTTGATCTTTGCTGCTGCCTAAAGCCATGTTGATGTCCATAGGTCGGGCTATGCAGGAGACCATATTGGTGTCCTTGGCCTATGTTCCCACTGATGGTTATGTTGGTGTCTGAGGCACTTACTGTGACAGTGGGTTTCATTGTTGTCTGTGGTTTGTACTGCTAGGGAGACCATGCTGAGGTCCATTGGGACTTTGGCCATACTCCAGTGAGTATAATGGCAACACAAATTGTACTTGTTTCTCTCTCTCTTTCAATCTCTCTCTCTCTCTCTCTCTCTCTCTCTCTCTTTGTTTTCCTTTTATGGGGGTGTCATTAGGGTAGGAGGCAGACATGGGAGGACTAGGAAGTGAATGTGATTGTGGTTTATAATGTGAAATTATCAAATAATCAACAAAACATTATGTAATGAAAAGAAAAAAAAAAACAGAAGGCTAAAGAGGTGACTCAGTGGTTAAAAGCCCTTACTGCTCTTCCAAGGGGCACCAGGTATGACATCCAGTATCTACAGGGCAACTCATAACCGTCTGTTGTTCCAGTTTCAGGGAATCTGAACACTCTCTTACCTCTGAGGGCACCAGGCATGCACATGGTATACAGACGTACATGCAGACAAAAATACTTATGCACACTAAATAAACAAACAAATAAACAAATAACTGTCTTAAGGAATTGTTCATATTTAACATTTATGGTACCCTTCAGTTATGAGTAGCCAGGAGCTAACATCCACTATTGACTGGAGACTATCATATTGAATTCTGAAGCTAGATTATGAAATAGAGTATGAGAGTAGCCAACTTCCTATGTTCCCAGGGCCTAGAGTTTCTTTTTTTCAGTTCCATAATGTTCCAAAAGACATCCTCAAATATAATGCTGGAAGCCCCTTCTCAGAAAAAGCTTTAACCTAATCTGTGAGGTAATAAATCAATGTGTGACTAGAGATGAATGCTAACTGTAATTGCATAGATCATCCCTCACTGTCTATATTATTCAGCTTCATGTTTTTATTGTTTTCTACAAAGATTTGAAAGAAAAATTGATTGGTTGTATATGGTCATCATTCTACAGTTCTCCTGCATACCTTTTCTTATTCTTTCCACAGAGATACTAAAAAAATATTATTGATCAGCCCTCAATGTAAATATAGTCATTATGTTTACCATCTATTCATGAAAATGTTTGAGTTCCTTTTAAATAAATATTTAAAATGTGATAGTATATTATCATCTATTCACAAAATGTCTCAGGTGGCTCTAATATAAGTCATTAACTCTAACACAGAACTTTCAAATATCAGGAAACTTAAAACTTGAAATGATCGTGTAAATTAGTCAAGAAAAATGACAGACAAATAAGTTGGTCATGTAAAAGAGGAGGAAGGCACTCCTCTTGCTGTCTTTAGAGAAGCGACCTTTCTGAATCCTAGTCCCCAAAGCTGCTGTCTCTGTGAAAATTAAGGGAACTGTTTGGATAGGAACTGCTAATCAAAACTGTTAGTAGAAAATGAAAAAGATCAAGTAAAAAAAAAAGGAAAACACAAAGAGGAGGGAAAAACACTTCTAGGAATGAGAATTTTATTTAATATTTTTTTATTTTTCAGATTCTTTGAAAAACTTTAAATATTTGCACATTTTAGTTTTGCTTAAAAAATTGTTTCCCCAATATACTATCCTTTTTTTCAGTTTACAAACTGCCTCTTCCTTAAGGACAGAATAAGAAACTATCATCCTAACCAAACTTAGGTATACTGTCAGTAAGGCAGTCCTTGACTGTATGGGGAAACTAAAGCTGAATTTTGATATTTTTGCTGACTCAGTCCCTGTGTCCTTATTTTAAAACTAGAAGATGATGTAATTCATGATTTGGAAAGAAACCTTTTTAGTGATGCAGAATATTTCAAGATTTATCAAGAATAGAGTGTGTTTGCAGAGGAAATGACACCTTTGAAATCTTGAATATGGCTGACCTTTCAGGGTTTTTTTTTTGACTTCTTCAAGATAAATGGCTACAGAGTGACTAAGTGTTGAAGAGGAAAAAAAAAAAGAGGAATAGAAGTCGTTAGAATTCTGAAGCACTTCCAGACAGTAGATCCTCCTCTTTTACTTTTGGAATCCTTGGCAATGTCAGATCAATATGATGATTACTTTAAACTAATCATAAATGTTCAATAAGTCAGTCTAGTATCTTATGAGATCTAAATGGCATACAGCCAGAGTATCAAATAAGAAACATACATTGTATTCCTTTTTGTATATTTGCTGAAGTGTAGGTTAAAGCCTCCCTTTCCCTTATAGAATACTATTGCATTAAAAGCTTATAAAAAGCAATAAATACACAGCATCTAAACTTACTATTTCAGAATTTATTCTTTTTCTCAACTGACACAATGTAGTGACAGTTATCGGTGTAGCATGTTCCACTGTCTCATTTCAAGTAGATGCTGCAAGTTAGATTTCCTTTTGTAATTTGAATACAGAGAGTTTAAATAACTTGTTCAAGTGTGCGCTAAGTTGAAGACCTAGAATTCATTTCTTTCTCCAATCAATAAACACTTATTGGCTTCATTTCCTGACCTTTCCACTTTTCTAAGCAGTCAACAAAATGGGCAATGTTCTTATTCCTCTGGGAGATTCAAGTAGGCAGTTTAAAAAAATAACTCAAAAAAAACCAAATATATTTATTCCCAGCAAAATGGCTATGGGGCAGACAAGTCATCTTTAAAGGTGAAAATTGCAGTTAGCGTGTGATTTTATCCCCTAAGGTTGTGACTGGTTTCTGTGAAAATGGCATTTGAGTGGAAATGTGAAGGAATCAAGACATGTGTTCTAAGGGGAAGAAAGGCAAAAACTTTTGGATGAGTTTGTTTTCGTGTTTTGAGAACAAGAAAAGGCAGCAAGCTTGGAAGGAAGAGCTGTGAGGATGTTCTGGGCTAGGAGATTGTCTAGGGAAGAACTCCAGACAACCTTGAAAACTGTAAGACTTGAGATTAAATCAGTATAAATCACAAGCATCCAGTTGTTTGCGACAGAGAAGCGATTTTCGTAGTCCAAATTTCAGTTATACAAACATTACCCTCATTTCTTTGTAAGCCATTAAAAAGGACATAAAACAAGGGTAGGTACAAAAAAATCAGAAGCAAGGCCTAAAGAAATGGTGCAGCGTTTACTATTTTTTGCAGAGGAACTGAGTTCCATTCCCAGTATCTACGTGGTAGCTAAGAACCAACTGTAATTCTAGTTACAAGAAATTAGACACAATCTTTGTCTTTTATAAGGTACCAGGTAAACATGTAGAGTACAGATATATATGCAGGCAAACACTTATACATATGTAGATAAATAAATATTTTTAAAAGCAAAGATATATATTAATGCAGGAATTTCTGGACCAGCATAAGTCACCATGTGTAAGAGTTTGTAATTTGCAAGGAGCATAAATAGATTTCATGGAAATGAGATAATCTGTGGAAACCTCAACATGTGTATGATATGCTTAGAATTATATGATTGAACAAACTCATGTTTCTACTTAGAAACACTGAGAAAGAATTGGCAATATGTTTCACAGCCTTAAAATTGAGTACTGCAACATTCAGATGGCAAGAAGATGAGAAAAAAACTGGAAAAGAAGGTTGAGAAGGAATGGGTAGTGGAGTTCGGAGGGAGCTAAATAAACAAATTATGTCCTAGAAACCACAGTGGAATTACAAAAATTAAAATGACAAAATTCTGAGTGTTTAGAATGAAGTCATGATTTAGGTAATGTTATAATAGCAGTATTATTAAAGGTTATGAAAATAATATAAAAATAAGAGAGTAAATTACAAAACAGTTTTATAAATATATGATGTTAGGAAGTAAAATTAGATTATATGCCTTTCTACCCTCACTTCCTACATATGCAATATTATAATGGCAGTATTTTTATTTGTTTCACTATTGTTGGAATACATATACATATAATCACATAACTACTGAGATAAAAGACATATTTTCCCTAGATTTCAGAAGAGGGTTAGATAGAGGTGAGCCATCATGTGGGTGCTGGGAATCTAATGTGGGTCCTAACAAGTGCTCTTAACCTCTGATTCATCTCTCCAGTACCCTAACTAAAGTATAAAGGAGAATAAAAGAAAACAGATCTATTGTATTAGCTAGTCTTTAATTTCTTTAGAAAGAAAAGGATAAATAGATAACAGAAATGAATTTGTTAAAAAATAATGTTATGTCCATCTAACCAACACTATGTACTATTGAAGGTAAATAAAATAATTCTAAAGGAATTTTAAACTAAGTATCCTCAGTTACATGAGAATGAGACAATGAGAAACAGAAATGATAAGGTCTATCTGTGTTGGATTCTATGTTCTTAGACTTTGTTGCAATTTTTGTGTTCCTGTTGAAAGTTTCAATACTTAAAAATTTTGCATGCTCCATATTTTAGCACTCTTGTTTGTCATTTTCAATATCTGTTATTATTTGGTTTTCATATGACTCTCCAGACCTGTTGCAAAAATTCCACAAGGATCCAGAAGAACAAGCACAATACCTACTGAAAAAAATGGAATTATTTAAATCATCAACTTTAATTTCTCCTGATGACATTCACATCAGATAATAAAAAATATTTTAAGCAGATAGAGCTTTCTAGTCATTAAAATGGATGATCTAAGCATTCCTAAGGTGATTCATACAAAGTAAAAGTCTCCATCTTTGATAATATACTTAAAAATAAGACATTAATATCTTAAGAAAGTCTACCAAAATATTAGTATGTTGAGGACAAATGAGGCCATGGGAATGTGTGGTTCTGAGATAGATACTAAGCTGTGAATTCTGCATATAAAAGTAAGTTCTCTTGTATAATTAAGGTAGAACAGATACATTTTAATTAATATACCTGACCAGCTAGATTTTACATATAACTATAGCCAATAAACCTGTTTTTGTATAATCATCATAAACATACTTTCTGCTTTATCATTATTTTTTAGTTGTACAAAACAATAGGTTTCATCATGACATTTCAGACATTTATATAGTAAACATTGATCATCTGCAATCATCTAATGTCATATCCTGCACCCTCTGTCACTGTTAGTTAGCCTATCTCTACTTTTACTCTTGTATTAAATTCTATCTTTACTATACCATAATCCAGTACATGAATGTGTTTGGAACACTTTAAGGCATGTAGGGATATGTCCTTCATCTCTGCAATAAGAGGTTTTAATAACAACACTGAAAGTATACATTACTAAATATTAAATACAGTAATAAATAAATAATCAAACGACTGATTACCTAGAAATGTATTGATTCAGTGAAAGAACACCACCTTTTAATCTTTGTAACTTTTCCACTCAAATTTTGTCAACTCTTGAAATCACATTGCCAAATAATTCTCTCTCTTAATAAAAAGTTTTTAGACAACTTATTAACTTATAATTTGGCTTATTTAAAGATATAAAACCAATAAACTTCTTTTATTATCCATTTTCTTAACAAGTTATTTAATAAGAACTACATTCTTTTGTCACTGGAGTTTTCAAAAGAACAAATACAATGGTTGACTTTCATATTTTAAAGCTTGCTAAGTATCATCTATGCAATGAATATAATTTTAATGATAAGATCTATAACGGTAGTAGTCATGGATAATTTAAAATTATTATATATGACTTTTTAAAGTTATTATATACTTACATTTTTTAATTTACATTATTGAGGCAGGGCAATAGGGAAAGCACAAGCAAGGGCATGCAAACTCCCAATAATAAGCCAATTGGCTAAGACAATCTGTCAGCCAATGAAAAGCACAGTAACTAATTTTGTGCACTCCTAGCCAATCACAACATGCCAGCAGTGACTGCCAGTTTCAAAAGGACCAACCAGAAACATTTCTACAACAGTTTAATTTCCCTAACCCCATAAAACCCCCAACCTGTTTACAATAAAGAGCTTCTGTATCAGAATCTCCCTGTCTATGCCATTGCCTCTGAGTCTTCTCACTCCCTGCCCCATGGGAAATGGAGACCACACAATAGGCAGCAGCAAGCTCATAAAAGCTACATATTATATTTAAATTTATTGCATACTATATATGAAAAATATAGATTTTTATTAATATGAACAATATCTTTTAAATAATGTTGTTTTAAAATTACGTTACCATGCATTATTAAGAGATGATGAAAGAAACAATGATGTTTATCTCAGTCTGAAACTAATAGTATTTGAGATAAATACATTATATTTGTGAAGTTTTATTAAAGTAAACCAGATAGTATATTATTAAATATACTACAACTAATAATAATAGTATTAATTCTCTTTTTCATACTCTATTACAAATATATTTTGAAGGTTCTTAGACAAAGATAAAGATTTAAAATAAGTGCTGTTTGAGGGATGTATACATAGATCCCTACATGCATGCATTCTTGTTTCAGTTAATAAAATGTTACAGGTACAAGGGATAAATATCACATTTGCATGTTACAATAATAGACAACAATACATCTAGGATAACATCTTTTTAGCTCAGAACAGTTTAATATTTTAGAATCATCACAATACTTTCTTACTCAGGAACAGTCTTTAGGATGTAATGGTCTCTGAAGAATAAAATGTTATACAAGAACTTATTTTTCTGCTTCAATTGATATTTACTTATGTTCTTGCATCAGGAAGTGTTAATTACAGACAGCAAGCAGCCTATCAGACTTCTTTGAAAGAATTGTTTTGAAGCAAACAATCAGGAGGGGAAGAGACTGAAAGCCAGGAAGGGAGGAAGATGTCAGATGCAGGAGAGTCTCAGGCAATTGATACGAACTCATCCAAACTATTGGATAATTTGTCTTACTTAAACCAAGTGATGATGAAGTTTTATCAAATCTTTAAACTATCATCCCAGCACCTATATCAACAATTAAGTGAATCCTTCGAAACAGCAACCATGTTTGGTTGACCAGTAGTGCATTTCAATGCCACATTTTACAGTTAAGGTGTATGACACCAGAACACAGAAGGGACTTAACACTTTTGTATGTTATTAAGCTCTGGCATTTACAGATCATTTCACTCAAAAGTCCTATATAAACAGTGAGAGTGGTAAATAATTGTCCATAGTAGTTACTGTTTTTAACCAAAGAAGGAGGCTGTAATCTAATTTCTGAAAAGGCCAAAAGGTCATTCTTCATTTTCTCTTTGTTCTTACAAGAACAAAGCAAGGATAGCAGTATAGCTTCTGTTATTGCAATTCTATTATTCAAAGATCACTCTCCAGTAATTTATTCATTAACTCTGGGAGAAAAATAATTTGAAAGTCCTCATACTGTATAGCATGCATCAAAGAACAGTTCAGCCTAGAACTACCAATCACGACAGCCAATTGTCTAGTCATAATTGAAAATATCCTAAAAAGCTCATAAAATAATAGAACTGTAAAGCACTGTTTCAAAAAGCAGAGAGATAGATCCATCAGTAAAATTAGGAAAACAGGAAATGTATTTTAGTGGCAAAAACAAAAAATACAAAATACAAAAAATGAAAAAAATACAAATACAAAAAAGAAGCAATTGTATAGAAAACATTGCTCTACAGTAAAAGGAAAATTTATTAATAACAACAAAGAATTCTAGATGTAATAGCATAATCAAAATATTAAAAATCTTAAAATGTTTCATTTGAATATAAATGTACTAACTGTGCTTAATTGTGTTACCTCAGTATGCTACTTACAAACTGTGAGACATGCAGAATATACCTGAATATTCTAGGTATATTTCTAAAAGAATACTGCATTTGTATATTTGTACATATTTATATAGTCTTCTAAAGAATGATTATCACTTGCTTTAGATTCTCAAATATGCACCACCCTAACATCATTAAGGTAAATTAAATTATCCACTCATAGCTAAGCAGAACCCAGATATTTGACTAATAGTCCCTGTGGTCTCATTTCTTTCAACTCTCTTTCCTTATAAACCAAATTAGGATACAAATATCTTTAAAATTAGTAATAAGTAAAGCCAGGAGTTAGTCTCACACACCTTTAATTCCAGCTCTCAGGAGGCAGGGGCAGGTGGAGCTCTGTGAGTTTAAGGCCAAGCTGGTCTAAAGAGTGAGTTCCAGGACAGCCAGGACTACACAGAGAATCCCTGTATGTAAAACCAAAAACAAACAAACAATTAGAAATTAGTAATAAATTAGATGGTGACTATGAATCTGGTCTGGAGATTAGAAATATCTGTTCAATGTGAATTTTATCTCCATATTCTTCACAGTGAAGTAGATTATCACTGGTCTATCCTCTGAGAAATGTCTCCAGGAGTCCGGAAATCTGGGGTAGCTGATGTCAGGGCCTTAGGACTTCTTCTTAGCAGCTGTTACATAATATTCCAGTGTAGGAGACCTTTAACCTCATGTCACATGTTTTGAAATGGGAAGAAATTTTACCACATTTTTTCACCATTTCTGAACTTTAATTCTTTTACTACTTCATCAATAGGTTCTTTCATAAATCAGTCTCATAACAGATTTCTTAGAATTGATCTTCTATGTTTCTTTCATAAACATCAGTGAGGACTTCATGAACTTGCTAACTTCAATTAAGACAATTGTTTCCCAGTTCTAACTCTTACATTCTCTTCCTGGTAGCACATTACCAGGAGACCCCAGTGAGATGCTAACACTTACTAATTTCATCTGGAAAAATAACAGCTTTACTATGCCTATGATGCACCACATCCAGACTACTTTGCACCTCTCTTCCCTCCTCCACTCTCCTCCCCTTCTCTCTCCTCTGCTGTCCTCCTTCTCCTCTTCCTCTCTTTCTCTGTCTCTCTATCTGCTTCTTTCTGTCTCTCTGTCTGTCCCTGTCTCTGTCTCTGTCTCTCTCCCTTTTCTTTCTCTCTCTCTCTCTGCTTCATAGTCAGCTACTTCTCACATTTATTTAGTGGTATGAAAAACTTTCTGAGTCATGATTTTATTTAAAAAAGTAACTGTATCCAAATATCAATCCATTTCTTTCTTTTTATTTCCTTCCATGTATCTTCCTGTTCATCCATCTAACTACCTGTTCATCATCTGTCTATTTTTGTACAGCAGCAAATCACAAGGGAGAGGAGAGTAAAGTAATGGAGAATAGAGGAGAGGG
>LOJH01031075.1:0-14183 GCA_001685095.1 Ellobius talpinus | reverse complement strand
TAGATGTGGAGAGCAGAGAAGGTCTTGGCAACTGGGTCCTCAAATATCCAGTTGGATTCTTCAGGCACCTCTCCAATAACACCAAAGTGACAAGAGAAAAGGCCAGAGGGGACACCACGTGGAAAAAGTGTTAAAACGCAACGAGCATGGTATACATGAGATAAAATGCAGCTGCTATTAATAGCATCTTGTCAAGTCATCAGGATTGCTCATTTGGAAGAAAGCTTGTGACAGAGTGATAAATGTCAAACTCCATCCAGAAGTAGACACTGATGTCTAATTTTCCTACCCATTTGGCTCTGTTTATGTCCCATTTGTGCTACTTATAGTGTCACAAGCTTGAGAATGTCGAGGCTCAACACCAAAATTGCCTATGGTTCAGACATGACTCTAAGACCATGAACTCACATGCAAGAGGGGAGTATATCTAATTTTTCATTCCAAGACCCTAGAATAGAATCTGGCCTTAAAGACTATGCAAAGAATGCCTATGTGAGGGAATAAATAGGGTATAGAAAGACCAGTAAAGGGAGACGTGAAGAAGAATTTTATTTTGGTGAGGAGTAGAATTCATGGGCAAGAGAACACTGTGAGGAGGCACACTCATAGTGGAATGTGACCCCTGACTCTATCCTTTTGTTTAACAGCATTATTAAAGTATAATTAATTCAGAATAAACTACAATTATTCAAAAAAGCCACGGGATGAGTTTGATGATGCCTATCATCCCTTTGCCATCACTAACAATGGGAATATATCTATAACTCACAATGGTCTCCTTATACACTGCCACACATGTAGACAGAGACTGCACTTTCATTTCCTGGCTGCTCAGATCTAAATAATCACACAGAAACTATATTAATTACAACACTGTTTGGGCAATGGCTCAGGCATATTCCTAGCTAGCTCTTACATCTTAAATTAACCCATTTCTATCAATCTATGTATTGCCACTAGGCTATGGCCTACCAATAAGGTTCTGGAATCTTTCTCCTTTAGCAGCTACATGATGTCTCTTTGATTCTGCATACTCTCTCTATATATCTCTGTTTGGGTTTCCCACTTGGCTTTACTCTGCTAAGCTGTTGGATAAAACCACTTTATTCATTGACAAATAAAAGTAAAACATATAAAGAAGGACATCCCACATCTTCTCCCTTTTCTGTCTAATTAAAAAGGAAGGTTTTAACTTTAACACAATAAACTTACATATACAAAATAGTTCTCCAGCAAGAATTATGATTACAATATTTGGTCCACTTATATTTGACAAATTAAGAAAAAATATTCTATCATCTATCCTATCTTATGAGTCCAAAGTTTTACATCTAATTTATGTTTTATCATAACTCAGGAAAACTATTATTATAACAATCTAGTCTTCAACTCCATCAATGACCCCAGAAGGATAAGAAGAATATATTACTTAAGTAAACAGTCATACACTATAAGCAACTTCCAAACTTCTAGAAATGACAGAGACATCTTGCTGCCTGCACAAAGTTCTTTTGTAATGTTGCGACATCTATATTTAGCCTACAGACCCGTAGTATCTGGCAGACTTTTCCATGAAGCAAAAAATTTAAAACACTGTTTTGCCTATCTTGGCAGTATGTCAGTTACTATCTTCTGTATCCTGGAGAATGTCTGACAGTTTCTTCTGTGAAGCAGTTGTCCTGAAGGACCATCCAACCTTTTGGAAAGTTCAGCAGTCACTTCTCTGTGGGTCCTGCACATCCAGTTCATACAGCATACCATAAAGCAATCCAGGCAAGAGTAGTTTCTTGCCCAAATGGCTAGCCTTGTCACACTGAAGGGAAATTCCATAGAAAATTTTGTCAATGCCCATCAACCTCTCTGAAGTAATTGATGCTGCCAGAAGCAAACATGTCTCACTGTCAAGAAAGTCTAAGTTCTTAAAACATTTTAAATGCCATATTCTCTAGGTCTTTAAAAGTTTAAAGAATACCTATCCATCTGAAATATATCTCTGTACATCAAGAAAAGCTAACATGACTATAGTTTGACTATTATAGACAACTATCTATTAATCTATAACTTTTATTTATACTTTACATTTTAAGTGAGCTGTATAAACATAATATCTTAAATAACAGTAGTAATATACATATAACAAAATTGACCTTGTATCAATAAACCAAAGTCCATATGAATGTAAAGTATCCATTTCTATATCATATCCCTTTTTTCTTCTTAGAAAGACCTTGATTGTGACCAATAATCATTTATAGTCAACCTCCTTTAAATGAAATCAAACATTTATAAACAATATTTGGGATTTGGGGCATAGTTTTTTAGACTACTTCCTGCTGATTGGGAGTGCTGTTCATCAGGTCCTTCACGAGGTATCCTGTGTAGTTGTTTCATCTCAGCCAGCAGTCCTGAAGCTGTTGTGGATGTTGGACCACCTGGCCATCATTCAGGTGGTCTTCTTTGGTCAAACCATGTTAGCCGGTAAAGAATCTACAGCTTTCTATCCTCTGTGGAAACAAAAGCAGAACCTCTTTTCCAAAGTAACATATCCTTAGACTTAAATCTTGAAGCCAAGATACCTTTAAAATATGTAATTTGGTTTAGCTTAGCAACCTGTACAATGAAATGTCTCTTGGTAGTTAGCTTATTCACAGTCAAAAAATTCAAAGAAAACACAATAATATACATAATCCNCCTCTGTGGAAACAAAAGCAGAACCTCTTTTCCAAAGTAACATATCCTTAGACTTAAATCTTGAAGCCAAGATACCTTTAAAATATGTAATTTGGTTTAGCTTAGCAACCTGTACAATGAAATGTCTCTTGGTAGTTAGCTTATTCACAGTCAAAAAATTCAAAGAAAACACAATAATATACATAATCCAGACTGTATATTTTCCATCTTTACATTTTTTTATTCTATTTTATTTTTTAATTTTTGGTTTTCTGACACAGGCTGTCCTGAATCTCACTCTGTAGACTAGACTGGCCTTGAACTCATAGACATCTGCCTGACTCTGCTTTCTAAGTACTAGGATTAAAGGCATGTGACACCACACCCAGTTAATCTATATCTTTTTTGAGGACCTTCTCTACCCTTTTTCTTTTCTCTCCCAAGCCTTCATATATTTTTAAACACACTGTAAATCATTTAGAGGCTTTGTTTTCTTTTTCATCTGAATCTGTCTTTACTGTATAATCTCTATCTTTTTCTGACCACGAGTCTTCCGTCTGGCAAGTGATATGACTAGGATTAAATCTGCAGCTTTGGCAACTGACTCCACCCCATTCCTTAGATTTTTGAGAGTATAGCTTAATGGCAGGGATGCTGATGGGAGCCATGCTTATTGCCACAACTCTGTGAAGTTTCAAGGTCCCTGCCACCATCAAGAAGCATGCTTCCAGCTGCTCATAAACACCATTAAGTTGTAGAGCCTCTTAAAAGAGCTGTAAGGTTTTTATGACTAAAGCTTAGTCAGAAAGCTTCTCTTTTTTGTTTGTTTCTGTTTCGTTTTGTTTTGAGACAGGGTTTCTTTGTGTAATAGCCCTAACTTTCCTGGAGCTCACTCTTATGGGCCAGGCTGCCCTTGAACACACAGAGAACTTCCAGCCTCTGCCACCTGAGTGCTGGGATTAAATGAGTGTGCCACCACCACCGAGGATAGGAAGCCTCTCTTAAAGAAGCCTTTGCCTCTGCTTGTCTATAGCAAACAGAGCCTACAGAAGAAAAGATGATTACCAAGAAGCTGTGCTTGACTCTGTCTTTATCTGTCTAGTATCGTTTTCTTAAGCTTTCTCAGGCTTTATTTGCAAATTCATGCCCCACATTTGGTTACCATTTGTAGGTAGAGACTGCAATTTCATTCCCTGACCACCCAGACCCAAATAGTCACACAGATACTATATTAATTACAACAGTTTGGCCAGTGGCTCAGGCATATTCCTAGCTAGCTCTTACATCTTAAATTAACCTACTTCTATTAATCTATGTATCACCACAAGGCTGTGGCTTACCAATAATGTTCTAGCATCTTTCTCCTTCATCAGCTACATGGTGTCTCTTTGTCTCTGCCTACTCTATATATCTCTGTTCAGATTTCCTGCCTGGCTTTACTCTGCTAAGCTATTGACCAAAACATCTTTATTCATCAACCAATAAAAGCAACACATATACAGAAGGAAATCCCATGTCACACACAAGCTATACGGGAGAGATGTGGGGGTATCCTGGAGTGTTCCCAGAACTGACACCTGCATGGTACCAAAAATAGCAGGACAAGGAGGAAGAAGACCTTGGGAGTACACACAGAACAGAGGCCCTGATGGAGTCCTGAAGCATTGCCCTTTAGAACTGCCTTGCCCTGAGATGGGAACCCAGCCTTTGGACTCCCACATCTACCAGCCATTTGGATATTAATGTGTCCCACAAATGGACTTTATCATTGGCAGAGTCTTTTACCCAAGGCAGTTTCTAGGAAGGGACTCAGCTGTGAACCCCTGTGACTCTAGGATAAGCACCTCTATCTTAGGAAGGAAACTGCAGCATCCATCTCCAATGGTCAAAGGACAGTACTGGTCACATTTATCATCAGTTGACCAAATCTAGAGACACCATGAAGGGAAAACTTCAGCTGAAGAACTGCCACAATCAGATTGGACTGTGGTCATGTCTTAATTGATAATAAATGTAGACGTTCCCAGGCCACTGTGGGTGGCACCATGCCTACACAGTTGGGCCTGGTCTCTATAAGGAAGGTAGCTGAATGTGAGCCAGAGAGCTAACAATGAGCAAGTCAAGAAGTAGCAGCATCCCAGGTCTCTATTTCAGTTCCTGCCCTGACTCCTCTCAATTGTGGGCTGTGACCTGGAAGTGCAAACCAAATAAACCCTATCCTCCCATGTTTTTGGTCACTGGTTGCCTGCTCTAGCTTGCTTTCAGTTGCTATGGTGACCAAAAACATGGGAGGATAGGGTTTATTTGGTAGCATGGTGATGCTGATCCTGTAAATCGCCCGATGCCTGTATTAGAAATTACCAGTTACATAGTTTCCTGTCATTACACCAGCAAAGGCAATCATTATAGCTCATAATTCATGACAGAGTGGAGATGCCATCAATTAGTCTGACTCAAAGAACTTAGAAAAAAGGAAAAGAAAATATTCATATACTTCAGTAGGAGATGGTCTTTTATTGAGTTACCCCAATCAGAGATATCAAGCCTGCACCTTAGAAGCAACATTCTGATCAAACTCATTTCCTACAAGTGCTAAAAGACTGGCTCAGAGAAGTAAAACCAGGAAGATTAGCTATGCTAAAAGTCACATGGGAGTCCAGCCATACGTGGTTAGCAGTCAACTGAATCATCTTTGAAACATCAGCCTGTCTGGTCCTGGAACCTGACATCCTCAGACAAGGTGGTGAGAAAGAGGCCTGGGTGTGGAATGACAAAACTGAGGGAAAACTGGTCACACCAAGAAGACCCAATTGGTGTTGCTAAGCCTACATAGGTGATGCAGACACCCTTCAGGGGAAGCTGCACCTCTCATCACAGAGCTAACATACCTAATACAAGAGTCAGTGTAGATGGAAGTTTCTGTCTACCCAGTCCTGAAGCCATTCAGTACTAAATAAACACAGAGAGGCTTATATTAATCATAAGCTATTTGGCCTAATAACTCAGGCTTGTGACTGTTGTCAGAGGGGGCTAGTTCGTTTTCCAGCCACCCAGACTAGAAATAATCACAGAGAAACTGTATTAACTAAATCACTGCTTAGCCTATTACCTTATGCATATTTCTAGATAGCTCTTCTTAAATTAACCAATTTTTATTATTTTATATTTTACCACGAGGCTTATGACCTACCTGCAAGATTCCAGCTGGCAGCTTGTGTTTTTCTCTTCTGGCAGCTACATGGCATCTCACTGACTCCACCTACTTTTTCCCAGCATTCAGTTTGGTTTTTCCACCTAGCTCTATTCTTCCCTATCACAGGCAAAAGCAGCTTCTTTATTCATTAACCAATAAATGCAACACATATACAGAAGGACCTCTCACACCATTTCCTCTTTTCTGTTCAAAGCAAAAGGAAGGTTTTAACTTTAACAGAGTAAAATTACATATAACAAAACAGGTATCAAGCAAGAATTACAGTTACAATATTTATATCTACTTTATCTTTTTATTATAACTAAGGAAAACTATAATTATAACTATCTGTTCTTCAACTCAATCAAAGACCCAAGAAGGATATACTATTACCTATGTCAACAGGAAGTGCATTGTGAGCAACTTCCAAAACTCCAGAATTGACAGAGTCACCTCACTATCTGGACAGTCACCCAAAGTTCTTTTGTAAAATTGGAATGTCCCTAAAAATACCTCTTGTGGCTCAGCTTGGCATCGTGCAGAGAACTGAGTACTGAAAAGTATGATCTATCTTTGATCTGCCTAAAATATGTGAAGACATCCCAGAGACAAGGGACTTAGGTTTTTGCAAAGAAACACTGATCAGTTACTAAGTATTTGACAATACATTAGTTCCATTGCCCTAGTTAACCAAGGGTTAGTGCTATGACTGGACCCTTACTTTGTGAGTAAAAGGGGCAAACATAGTATAGCTCAGAGAAGTTAACTGGATCACATATCTGCCTTCCTGATTTCAAGCTCCTGCCTGGCACCCTATCAGCTATGATATAATTTAACTGGCTGGGTGCACCTGGCACCCATCTTTCTCTGACCCTGTAACTCCTCCTGCTACCTGATCTGCTACAATAAATTAAGAAAATCATTGAGTGCTCTGGGTATAGCCATGATTTTGACAATGAAGCCCAGTCTTCTCGCAACACTGCTTATGGAAAATCTCAGTCACTGACTTTTATAAAATCCAAAAAACAGACTGGTGTGTGTTGCAGAGGTGCGACTCTGTGCTCCCCAAGGAGAACCCTGAGAGTTAGAGATTCCCAGGGAGTGAGGTCTGGAAGGGATAAAGAGCCACTGTGCCTCAAACAAGGGAGGAATGGAGAAGAGAAAAACTCAAGGATTAAATTGAGTCAACCAGAGGTTTGAAAGACAATGTTCAGCAGAACCAAGGCAGATGAGAAGCAATGTCTGAGGACTCTAAGCTATAAGGCTCAAAGTGAGCCCCGTGGACTGCTATAAGAAAAGCAAACAAGTTCAGCAACGTGAGACATTCCTGGATTTGACAAGGCCAAGCTGAAGAAAATGGAGGTGCAGGAAAACACACTGAGGACCAAAAAGGGACCAGAGAGCAGAAAGTACGGAGTGGGTTTTCCTGAACAGCTAGACTAGCTCTCCCCAGCTCCCCTCACTTCATTGCTGAGACCCCTCCTGATGTGAAGGAAAAGTCGCCTGCAAGATGGACAGAAGCCATAAGGTACACTGAATTCAGTATGTCATGATGCTGCCTCCAGCCTGCAGGGCTCTGAGGGACCTTCACATAAGGTTACCAAATTTGTTTGGTTTACCCTGAAATGTTAAATTATTTATTTAATTAATGAAAATAAAAGATAATTCATGGAGGGGGAGAGAAAGGTATGTGAGCGGAAGGAAATTTCGTGTAAGAAGAAAAACTGTCTTGAGTCATGAGAAGATCAAGGACCTATGAAGAATTACAAGGATGGGGTAGGACACAAGTTTCCACCATTGAGCCTTCTGTGTCCCTGAACTATCATGACCATGAAGGTCTTAACTAGCACTCTCCACCACTTAACTAGAACCTTGTGCTTCTTCTGGCCAATCCTCACCCCATTCCTTCTCTTCCAATGCTAACTTTAGAAAGCTTGTAATTGTTCATCCTTTTCTGTTTCAGTTTTAAGAAAGGGTTTTATTGGTTTACACTCCTCCCACAGTTAGGGTTTCTCTCTGTGTGTGTATGTCTCTCTTTTGTTTTTGTTTTGTTTTTATTTTTTTTGCTTTTAGAGACAGGGTTTCTTTGTGCAGCCCAAGCTATCCTGGAATTTACAGAGATCCATGGCCACTGCCTCTGAAGTGCTGGGATTAAAGGTGTGCATCGCCACCAATTTATAGTTTCACATTACCATCCATCATTGAAGGAAGTCATCAGTGCAGGACCTGAAGGCAGGAACCTGGAGGCAGGAGATGAAGACACAGCCATGGAGGACTGCTGCTTATGGGTTTGCTCCCTGTGGCTTGTTCAGTCTGCTTGCTTGCTTCCTTTCTTTCTTTTATTGAAAATGCATTCTTTTCTCCCATAATACATCCTGAGTATGGTTTCCTCTCCCTCTACTCCTCCCAGGTTCTTTCCACCTCCTCTCCCATCCAGAATCACTCCCTTCTGTCTCTCATTAGAAAAGAATAGGCTTCTAAGAGATAATAAAATATAACAACAACTATCATATCAAAGTTGAACAAGACACACCAACAGAAGGGAAAAAAAGCCCAAGAGAAGGCACAAGAATCAGAGTCTCCCTTGTTCACACAATCAAGAATCCCCACCCCAAATAAACCCTACTAAACCATAACCCATAATATATAAGTAGAAGACCTGGTACAGACCTGTGCAGGCCCTATGCTTGCTGATTCTGTCTAGGTGAGTTCATATGAGCTTAGATCATGCTGATTTAGAGGACCTTGTTTTATTGGTGTCCTCCATCCCTTCTGGTTCCTACACTCTTTCTGCTTCCCCATCTGCAGGGTTCCCAAAGCTCTGAGGGGAGGGATTTGATGAAGACATAGCATTTAGGGTTGAGAATTCCAGGGTCTCTCATTCTTTGCCTGGTATCTAGCTTGGGTCTCTGTATTTCTGTATACAGAAAGAAGCTTCTCTAATGATAGCTGATCTAGGCACTCCTCTAAGAGTACAGCAGAATGTCATTAAGAGTCATTCTATCAACCTGCTTTCTTACTCCATTCAGGACTAGAGGCCCAGGGATGGCACTGCCAACAGTGATCTGGGCCCTCTCACATCAATCATTAATCAAGAAAAATGCCTCCACAGACTTGTCTACAGGGCATTCTGATGGGGGCATTTTTATAATTGAGGATCCCTCTTTTTAAATGACTCTAGCAAGTGTCAAATTGATCAAACAAACAAACAAAAACAATTGACCAGGACAAACTCCAAGTTTTACAATTGCTTCAGGCCCAGGAAGTCACCCATCTTTAAATGTAAACACTGAGGGACACAGGACTTACATTCTAGTTTCCATAGGCAGAGGCTTCTCATTCATTTCCCAGCTGCCCAGACCCGGAATAATCACACAGAAACTATATTAATTACAACACTGTTTGGCCTATTAGCTCAGGCTTCTTATTAACTCTTACATCTTAAATTAACCCATTTCTATTAATCTGTGTATGGCCACAAGGCTGTGACATATCAGAAAGATTCCAGGTCCTTTTCCCTTGGCAGTTACATGGTGTCTCCCTGACTCTGCCTACTCTCTACCTTCTAGCATGACGGAGGTATGTTCACCACCAACTCTGGGACTGCTGGGTGGGAGCTGTGCTCACCACTTCAACTCTAGGAAGTAGTTGGCCCATGCTACCAACAAGTAACTTGCAGCATGATGCTCACAAACCCCATTTAAGTGCAGGACCTCCCAAAAGAGCTAGAGTTCATGCTGCAGCACAAATCAGGAAGCTGCTGTTTGTTTAAAGAAGCCGCACCACCTTCATTGTCAATGCTGAGTCAGAAAGACCTCTCTTAAAGAAGTCACAGCACCCCTGCTCACCACCAGCAAACAGAGCACATATGAAAAAAATGTGGCTACCAAGAAGCCATGCTCAGCTCTGCTCTTCTGTGTTTAGAATTGCTTCCCAAACTCTCTCAGGTTTGAAGCAGTTGCCTCACATTGGCACATCATTTTGTAGATTGAAAATGTCTCCTAGAAATCTTTGAAAGTCATTAAGAGTCCATAATTGATCTCTTCTAATTTGTGCTCTTCCCTGGAAGGATAGGAGTTTAAATGTCATGGGTACCTTGCTCAATAATTCAGAAAGTTTCTTTTTCTGTTGGGCCAGAAAGCCACTAAACATGGGCAGCCTGACTGCACCTCTGTTGAAAGTCTTAGCTTTCCAGTCTTGTGCTTGACAGTGAGGGTCAGAGATCAGTCAGACGAGTTCCAACCTCCCTTCCTCACTATGACAATCTTGGATAGCCTTTCTTACCTACACTTTACCCAGCACAGCTTTGGCAGTCATTAGCCCATATAGAAAGGGCAGATGTTTAACTGATATGCCTATGGAGAAAACATTCACTATGCAAAGAAAGGCATTAGCATCAAGTAATAGAAAATTAGGAGAGTGAGCACTTAGAGGGTTAAACAGAGAGAGACAGCATAAAGGCATGGACACAGGCTTTGGGGTTAACTAGGCACCAATTTAAGACCAATCTCTCAGCTACTAGTCACATGACAGGGGAATATTATATAACTCTATCTTTCTCTATGATATGCCTAAATGGGGGTAATAAAAGTGATGATTATGTTGAGAATTATGTGGTGCCTGAGACTTAGGTGAATAATGTAACCAGTGTTACCAGAAATCTGGTAGCACCTAACCTGGGGTACCACAATTCCTGGAAAAAGGGTTCTTCTAGGGAGTCTCAGTCTCATTAATGAAAGAATTTAATAATAAACTCAGAAGAAATATTAAGGACAACTTTATTGGATTTTTAAGAGAAAAACCCAAGGTAGTCCAACTGTAAACCTCAACAGCTACCCAGAGGAGAGAGATGGAAAAGAGGAAGAGAAAAGAAACCCACACTATTTGTAAGCAGCCATGCATCAGAAAGATCTTGAGAGAGTGTATAGAAGCCCAAGGCATTGAAGAAAGTGTTCTTAGGCTCTGGTCAGCTTCCAGAACTGAGACAGAGAGAAGGGAAGGGAAGCAATGGTGAGAAAGGCAGGCAGACGTAACAGAGCCCTGGTGCAACACTGAAGCAGAAATGGGCTTTCTGAGAGGAGCAGTTCATTATCTCATTAAAGGGATAACTATTCCTCTTACCAATCTGCCTTCCTGAGGGGTGGTTCCTTAGCCAGGTGATTGACAGGCCCATCTGGATTAATTCTGGAGAGATGAGGCAACAGCATGCATTTTCCTTCCTGCAGGCTAGAAGGAAATGGGTTTTTCTCACTGGACCTCCTATGCTACTCCAGCATTTCTCAATCTTTCTTCTAAAACCACCTCCTCTCTTGTCCTCTGGCTGCTCACACATGGATGGCTTCCTCTCTTCCTCACCTACATCTTCCCATTTGTCCTTTTATTTCTCTTTCAAACTCTAATAAAATTACCCTGGAGCTTCCTTCCCACAATCTTTTTAAAATTCTTTTATTAAAAAGCTTGATTCTTGTTAATAAAACAAGATTCTCCAGAAAGAGAACCCCAATTTTCCTGATAACATATGGCACCCAACGTGGAGCTTGCCAACATTGCCAGTGACAGAAGATGCGGGAAAGATGGCTAGATAGATAAAAGTGTTCGCCACACTGCCTGAGGACTGGAGTTGAATCCCCACGATCCATATGGGGCAAGGAGACAACCAACTCCCAAACGTTGTCCTCTGACCTCCACATTCCTGCGGCATGTGCACACTCATGCTCTCTCACACATATAAAATAATACTTT
This sequence comes from Ellobius talpinus, assembly GCA_001685095.1. Taxonomy (NCBI): domain Eukaryota; kingdom Metazoa; phylum Chordata; class Mammalia; order Rodentia; family Cricetidae; genus Ellobius; species Ellobius talpinus. The sequence goes on along the minus strand of LOJH01031075.1, from coordinate 2,578 downwards.
TTAAGTAAAGGATTGAAATGTTACTCTTACCACACCAGAATTTAATTGCAAATTAACAGCAATATTGTACCTAGAAAATCCTCTACTATATTTGACTAATCTTCATGTCAAAGAAGCAATTATAAGAAAAACAAGAATTTTATTGAATGATATAGAAAACACAGCAATTTCATAATCTATAGCAGGGGCATAAGCACTGCCTACAGATAAATATATAACTCCATAAAATTACATAATAAAAATAAGAGAAGTCCTAAATCAATGTCCTAAACTGCAACATAAACCCAAAGTAAATGGCAACAAGAGATGAATATGTATATGTGTATATGAATATATGTGATGAATATGGATATGGATATGTATAGAAATGGGCATAATTGACTAAGGTGCAGACCATGAGAGCTGTCCACTGGAAAATGATATTTTTCCCTGTGTCCCAAACTAAACAAGACAATAATAAAAAAACAACCAAAAAGTTCCTTGAAAAAAATTAATGAAATCACAGCAATTGGTCAAGGAAGAGAATAAAGACACAACTAGCCATAGTATAAATAAATTCACCTTTACCACCTATGTTGCAGTATAAGAGAATATCATAGGACATATTTAATAAATTTAGTCACATAGATAGAAATTTTCTTCATAAAACACCATTACCAAAACTGACCCAAGGCTGAGATGAGATGAGGTTTTAGCAAACACGTATAGATGACGTCTGACTTACTATGTTCCTTCAGGAGGTGCAAGTCAATTTATTTCACTCTAGGCCAGTGGTTCTCAACCTTCCTAATGCTGCAACCCTTAAGTACAGTTCTGCATGTTGTGGTGACCTCAACCATAACAGTATTTCCACTGCTACTTCGTAACTGCAATTTTGCTAGTTATGTAAATAATAATGTAAATAAATAATGTAAATCTGTGTTTTCCCATGGTCTTAGGTGACCCCTGTGAAAAGGCCATGACCCACAGGATCCACAGGACCAACAGGTTGAGAAGCACTGATCTAGCAACCCTGGGGCTGATTGCTTGGCTAAGGGGTGGTGCACCAGAGCTGCTGTAGGATAACACTCTTGTACACTGTAAAGATTTGTCACTTGTATTGGTTTAATAAAACACTGATTGGCCAGTAGCCAGGCAAGACAACCTGACTAAGAGAATTATGGGAAGAGAAAAGGCAGAATATCAGTGACCAGCCAGATGCAGAGGAAGCAAGATGAGAATGCCTCACTGATAAATGTTACCAAGTCACATGGCTAAACACAGACAAGAATTATGAGTTAACTTAAGTTGCAAGAGCCAGTTAATAATAAGCCTGAGCCAATATTCCAAATATGCCAGTTTATAATTAATATCATCTTCTATGTGTTTCTTTGGGACTAAATGGTGGTGGGACTGGGCTGAACAGAAAATTCCATCCACACAGAGCCATCTGATACAGAAGGACAATTTTTTCTTCATCCTCTATATCTCTGGGGAGATTCTCGGAGACCACCTGAGCAGCCTGTTCCCTGACCACCTTCTACCCAACAGTTCCAGCATGAACTATTCATCCTTGCTTAACTCAACTATTACAATAAATTGAGATGCTAATTTTCTGGTTGCATCATTTTGGCTCATTTATTACAAAGGGTTTCACCACCTTTTTATTAGGAACTTGTGAATTCAGTTTTTACTGTGCACATTATGACTAATTATAATCATTATGCTTAGTGTGCAATTAGTCCCAAGGCAGTCAGCTTTTGTGTGTTTCTATTGAATGAACGCACTAGCTCTGTGGACTCGCTTGGCTTTGGAGATCAGGTTTGTCAGGTTTACCTTCTAAGTCCCTGCTCTGTGTCTGGCAATGGCCATTCTTCTAAGGAGCTACTAAGTGGTGACAGGAATGTGGAATTGGACCCAGCATTGGGGCACTCCTTGCTGCTAAATCCTTCCAGCAGGCAGCACCAGACAATGTCTTCTCTCCATGGGCCTATTTGTATGTGATGGTCTGTGCTGACAATTCTGCTTAAAACCCAACTCTGTGCAGTTTGTCCACCTAAAAACATAAAAATCTGCATCTCTAAAGTATCAGTGTACTTATTTACACATTTGCTTTATCTTATTAAACACACAAAATAGGTCCTAAATTATACTAAGAAACAATACCACCACCAAGGACAAACCTAGAACCAGAAATACGGTTCAGTTGGTAAAGCCATCCTCAGCTACATAGAGAGGGCAAGCTAGCCTATGCTACAGGAGACTGTCTGAAAAAAAAAAAGCTGGAGAGATCTGCAAGGTAAATAGTAGGGTTTTGTTCTGGCACCAAGGACGGCCATGGCCTTGGAAAGCCTAGACCAGGCCAGTTCTCTTCCCTGAGCTGCTCCCATCCCTGAGATCCCTTCTCACTTTATAATGTATTCTGTTTATGGTGTAGTTGAAACCGTGTTCAAAGTCTCTTTTCTCTGCATGATGATTTGCGCTTGATATGCAACTAATTTGGTGGTGGTGGTGGCATGGTTTTTGTTGTTTGGGGGGGTGTTCTGTTTTGTTTTTTGGAATTGCAATTCAGACTTAGTACCTGCCTTTTCATCTTTTT
>LOJH01031073.1:0-13597 GCA_001685095.1 Ellobius talpinus | reverse complement strand
AGAGAGAGAGAGAGAGAGAGAGAGAGAGAGAGAGAGAGAGAAAGAAAAAGAAAACCAAAACAACAACAACAAAACCAACCGCCCCCCTGCCGGCCAAAAAAAGAAAAACAGAGTAATTCTAGGAATATGCCATCGTTTCTGGCTTTGCCACTCTTTTTCTAGATAATTTCTTCCCTACACACAGGGCTCAGACATTCTATGCCTCCCTGGTGGAATTCTGCAGTTAAAGAACTAAGGACTCGTTACGACATGTCTTAGTAAAGACAAAATAAGAAACCAAGTAGAGGGGATAGGACACCAGAAAACGGGGCAACAGGCCAAAGACCAAAAGGCTAAAAGGAAATTAAGTAGGGAGAAGGGTAGTGTTGACAAAATGTATGTACACACACAACACATACATGTATGTATGTACATATACAATGTATGTACACACAACACATTCATGTATGTATGTACATATACAATGTATGTACACATACAACACGCAACACACACACAGAGCAGAATGGAAACAGGTCTGTGGCTCACGGCTGGACTTTATGCACCAGCATGGGTTAGGCTGGCAATGGTCAGCCAAGTTTAAAGGAATAAAAAAATACAAAACAAAATAATCTCGTCCTACTGACAACCAGCGCTGAGTAAGCCTTGTCTGGAAACCTCTTTTAAGCATAATTGCAAACTTCTGGGAACTTGAATGGAGAATATGGGGGTGGAACAGACCGAGTTTTCTGTCAAAGATCTGATGTTTGTGCAACACACATTTCTCCAGGCACTCTTAATTTGGCGGTACACTTGGAAAACAGTGATGGTGGCAGCCCCCCCCCCGGATGCACGGCCACCTTAGGTCCCTTCTCTGTCTCCCAAGGATCATGAGGACAGGGGGGCCTCACATGTACCCCGAGAAGCTTTTCACTGACTCTCCTCACCAACCACTTCTGGTGTGTAGCCACTTCTCTGCTCAAGTGTGGAGAGGGCTTCCTCCCACCTGTTCCATAGTCTAGCCACAAGAAAGACTAACTCTGGGCTCCATTTCCTTGGGTGCCCCTAACGGCACAGGGCTTCCATTCAACTTTGTTTTTCACTTAACCTAAAAAACAACTGAAGCGATGTGACTTCACAATGTGCCACACTTCGAAATCATCTCTCCTTATTTTGGGCAGGTAACACCCCCCCCAATAGTAGTAAGTAGTTACTGCGTGGCCTTGAACAAGTTACTCTTGTTCAAGTGTCTATGAGGTTTACTTTTTCCGTGGGTATTATGGAAAGAAAAGTACCAACCTTTCAGATAGGGCGAGGGTTAAATAAGATAATCCGTACAAGGTCATTGAGTGAAATTTTTCTGCTGTCTCTCTGTCTCTGTCTCTCTCTGTATCTGCCTCTCTCTGTGTCTCTCTTCCTCTCTCTCTGCCATGACAGGCTTGGCATCTAGACCCAGGCCTGGCCTCAGGTGTGGAGTAGGCACTCTGTGAAGGCATAGCCTGATTCAGTGGGTGTCCCTTTGTTCTCTTGGAGTTCAGCCTTCTTTGTTTCCTATGTCAGTGACTCCAGTTTCTAGTTTTCCCTCAAACTTTGGCGAGAGGAGGGAGTAAGGGCAGGTGGTGAGGGACGGGGTGAGACTGTGGTGGGACAGGCAATACCAGCGGCTTAGGGTAGAATTCTACAATTAAGGTAGAATTCTGGTGTTCTTGTTTTAATATTGCCTAATACGATTTCAAACCAACGAGAATATTTAATATTTCTAACATGAGAAGAAATTTGGTTGCCTTGCTCTACTTAATGAAAACCACTCTATAACGTAGTGGCTTAAATTTGTTTTAATTTCTCATGGTTATATGGGTTGATCCATGGGTCTACAGTCCTGCAGGTCTCACTTGGATTTCTTACATGGTGGTATTCAGATGGTTTCATTCATGTTTTGGACTCTTATTAGAGATGTCTGGAAAACTAGGCAAAGCTGGTGAGACTGCTAGACCTCTTCCTATTGCTCTTACAGTCCCAGGGCCTCTCTCTGTACTTGATTGAACTCAAAGGATGGTTGGGTCTCTTCTTTTCCATTACTCTGTGTACGCGTAGCCACACACAGACACAAACCACATTCTTGTCATTTTTGGTAGCTGCATGACATCCCACTATATTCATGTAGGTGTTGGTCCATCATTTGAGCTTCACAGAAAAAGAAAACAAGCCAATACTAATCTGCATTAGTATTGTACAATACAATAGTAATGTGTACTAACTGTCTTTAAAACTGAAAACAAACAGGATTTTCAGTACTAAGAATTAACTCACTTGCTTTGCACATGGTGTTTTATCTCAGCGGCAGAAAGGAAACTAATCCAGTGTGTGTGTGTGTGTGTGTGTGTGTGTGTGTGTGTAGGTAATAGGATAGTCTTTGAGAATCAGTTCTCTCCTTCTACCTAGTCAAGGCATGGTCTCTCTCATTATTTCTACTATACTGTGTACTCCAGGCTTGCTGGCCTGTGAGCCTTTGGGCGATTCTCATGTTTCTGCCTTCCATCTTGATAGAGGATTACGGGGATTACAGGTGCTCACCACATCAAACTTTTTAAATGTGGATCCTGGGATTGAACTCAGGTTGTTGGGCTTCTGCAGCATCTGAGTTTCATTTCCTGTTGCTGTGATAAAGCACCTTGACAACAGCAACTTAGAGGAAGAAAGGTTCATTTTAGTTCACAGTTCCAGGTTACAGTCCGTCACCTTCAAACTTAACCCCATTCTGTTTAAGAAACAGGAAGCAGGCAGCCAGATTCTTGGCCAAAAAATCACATGAATGTCTTTAATTCCAGTGCTTGGGAACTAGAGGCGGGCCGATTTCTGGGAACCTGAAGCCAGCCTGATTTGCTATTGACTTCCAGGCCAGCCAAGACCACATAATGAGACCCCATCTCAAAAAGAAAAAAAAAGTGAATGGGCCTTAGCCCTGTTTCCAACAAAGTCCATGTTCCTTGCTAAAATCTCATAAGCCAGACCTCTACTGTTCACATTTCTTTCAGCATTACTATTGTCTAAGTTCCCACTAGAATGACCCATTGAGCTATACTTCCAACATTCAGTAGATTTTCAAGCCCAGAGTTTCAAACTCTTTCCTGTTCCTCCCACAAAATAGCTCCAAAGTCTCGAAAGCCACACAATCATAGTAACGACCCCACTCCTGGTAATAATTTTTGTCTTAGTTTCATTGTCTGTTGTTATAATCAAGTAGCCAGACAAATTTGGCTTAGGGAAGAAAAGGTTTATGTTACAGTTCTCATTTATAATCTATCTTTGAGAAGTCATGACATCAGGATGGAACAATGGGATACATTGTGTCCACCATATTCAGGAAGCAGAGAGGAATGAATTAATGCATCCTTGCTAGTTCTTAGCTCATTTCAAGATACCTTGCCTAAGAAATGATGCTATGAACAGTGGGAAGGTCTTCTTGCTTTAATTAATATAATCAAGATAATCTCCCATATACATGCTCACAGGCCAACCTGATCCACACAGTCCCTCACTCTCTTCCCAGGTGATCTGGATTAGAACAATTTGACAATTAAAACTAAGCATCACACATTGACATGTGCTCTTATCCACTGACAGAGCCATCTTGCTGGCCAACAACATGCCCTAAAGTAGCACCAGCTAATATGATGTTTTAAGTGTAGTAAACTTTGGTTTAACTACTCAAGATAGAACTATTTTCCAAGGAGCTTGGTTGAAAGGAATATAAGCAAAGGAACACACACACACACACACACACGAAAGTCACGATGTGGTTGTGAGCTGCTGAGTTAATCTAGACCAATCCTGTCATGTGGGAGGATAATAAATCAAGGCTCACTGGAGTGACGGATTATGACAGCGTTGGACTTTTGAAATTAGGTAATAAGGTCTACCGTAGGTTCTGCCAAGGCCTCTTTGTGAAAGCCAGATGCCAGGGGAGCAAGGGTCTCCTCCATATAGACCCATGTGAATAGAGAAGAAGGCCTTCTGCTAGCTGCCAAAATCAACCTGACATCCATGTGAGTGAGCCCCATGGGAAGAGGTTCTGCTAGCCAGAAATCAAGACTTCAGATGGCCAGTGTCATAGCTGAAACTCTAACTAGAGTTGTTCAGCCAAAGAAACTATGAGAGATAAAATTGTTTGAGACACAAAGTTTTGAGGTATTTTATTTTAGAGTATAGAAAACTAATATGCATGCTACTTTTCTTTTTCTTTCTTTTTTCCCCTCCTTTCCTTCCTTTCTTTCTCACTCTGTAGCTTGGGCCGACCTAGAGCTATGTAGCCTGACTAGCCTCAATCTTACTACAATCTTGCTGCTTTAGCCTTCTGAGTGCTAGGATTAAAGGCATAAGCCAAGATGCTCAGCTTCCCTCCCTCTCCCCCTTCCTTCTCTTTCCCTCTGCCCCTCCCTCCCTTCCTGCTAGGTATTGAACTCAGGATTTCTTGGATACTAAGTATATACTCTGCCACTGAGATACACTCCCAGCCCTTTCGTGCAATCATTTAAATATGGCTTTTCCAAAATGATGTTTGTTCTTTTTCTAATTATAATCTCATCGTTACCCTGAATTGTACTTCTGTGTTCCTTTTATTATCACCAATTCTGACCAAAAGAAGAGTTCTCTCTTTTAACCTATTTAAGAATGCCTCTTTAGAGGGGTATGTTAAAACATTTTATTTTTCCCGAGGGTCTTCCTATTTTAAGAAATTTCTTCTACCATATTGAAAATGCAAGCCAAATACTATGGGGCTCCTGAAGCTTGGGTCTTGTTTCTTCTAACCTGTTGAACCAAATGTAAAGGTAATAAAAAACAAAAAGTTGAGAACATAATTGTCTTTTCTCTGTTTTGCTAGTTGTGAAAAGTAACCCTGGTTACAGTTGAAAAAATAAAGTGTATTGCTACAATTAAGTAATTTAGGTTAGCAATTGTAACTTTTCACCTAGCAGAGGGTAACCTTCAGTGATTCCCAAGACCTTAGGACCAGGGTCGTCAAATACATTGCCCTGTATGACTCTGTTCCTACCACTGTTTTTGTTTTACACGTGTGTCTGTATGAATGCATATATGTATACATGTACATATGTGAATTATTAGTTTCCGTCACAAGTTCAACGTTTCAGTCAAACTAAACTGTGATGTTTCAAGTTCATCCTTTTTCCGACTAGCTATGATGCATGGAAAAGCAAAACACAAAAACAGGGTTTGTGATCAAAAGAGTTGGAAAATACAAGCGTGCTCTCGAGTCCTCTGGGAGAGTCGGAACACATATCAGCATGTTAAAAAAGGTCCTGAGGAGTTCTTCAGTCAAGACACGTGTTCAGCCCGATAAGACTTGTTTGGATTTAGTTAGTACCCAGAAGAGAAAGCAACATCTATGACAGGGGCTCCATTATCACACATACTCACAATTCTAAATGCATTAGAAAAAAACAATCTGGAGGCATTTGAACGCTACAGAGTAGAATGAATGATGGAACACCCCAGAGATGTGGCACGAGGGAAATACCACTCTCAGGACTGGGTGGAGGACAGGAGGTGGAAAAGGAGGAAGAAGATTTAGACCGCAAAAACCAAAGCCTCTAGCAGGAATATACCAGGTGTGGACATACTTTTGTTTTTGGTAGGAAGAGTCTCACCCCCAATCGAACCTTGAGATAACTGTAGTCCCAAATGACATAGGAACAAAATTATTGATACATACTAAATAACTACATATTAGAGGTTACCATGTGACGTTTGAATATATGAATACATTGTGTGATCTGGCTATGTCTGCTGCAATCTTGTGAGAAATTCTGATCCAGAACCCCCTGGTCAATCCAAGTCTTAGATTCCCAGGCCTTAGAAATTACACAAAATAAATAATAATTGTTATTTGAAACTTTACCAAGTTCCAAAGTCACTTTTTAGATAGAAATACAGAGCATACTGTTTTTTTTTCTGCTAGTGGTCTCTTCTGTTGTAGCAAAATCTTACATCCAGAAGGGAATTTGAACAATAGTTTTGAGGACAATATTAGATAGTACAAATCCTTTTCTTGGTTTTTAATCTTTGTTTGAGACAGGCTCTCATATAGCCTACGCTGACCTTGAACTCTCTATGCAGCTGAGGCTGATTTCCTCCAGCCTCGACCTCCTGAATGCTGGTATTACAGACGTGCACCATGGTGACCAGCCATTTTCCTACTTTGGGTGCAGGAATGTGTTTGGCCATTAGTGTTGCTCTTGGTTCAGTGGCTTAGCTGTCTCCTTGTCTCACAGGTAGACAGGAACTGTACTCAAAGAGTTGTCCTTAAGGAGCTGCATCCAAGGAGCCTTGGCTATGCTTGAATTTAACTTAGACATTGAGATGCTGGACTTCAAGTTAATGCTATAATGAGATGATATTTCTGCTGACTTGGCAGGGGGAGAGTATGCATTTTACATGTGAAACAGACATGAATCACTTGGGACCAGAAGGTGGGCCTGGTAGCTAGCCTCCAAGATAGCAGCGAGTATCTGAGACAGTTCGCTCCTAGTTATCCCAGCCTCCTGATAGTCATACCCTTGGGTGGCTTCCTCCTTCACTATATTACAGTTGGTCTGTGTGACCAACAGCTCACGGCAGAAGTGATGGTATGTCATTTCTGAGATGAGGTTGTGAAAAGACTGTGACTTCCATATGAATCTCTCCCATCCCTGCCCCCCCATCTTGGGTTACTCCCTGTTGGAGAAGTAGCTTTCCTGATGTGCACAGTCCAAAGAAAATTCCACCTGGCAGAAACAGCTGGCCAGGACCCCTTGCTGCCAGTGGCTGGAGATGCGAGCTTGGAAGTGAACTCTTTAACCCTACTCCAGCTCTAACTAACATCCTGGTAACCTCATGAGAGAACGTGAGCCAGTGCCAGCTGGCTAAGTCACTCACCCTTCACTACTAAACTGTCAGGAGCTATGTGAGAGAATAGCATGCTTGTGCTACGCTGGGATGTGTCCATGTTGTTTCTATACAGCAACAAACCACTGAGACCCAAGTTCAGGAGCCAAGATAGCTAAGCAGGCACCATAGAAGGAGTTTTCCTGTTCTTTGAGAGAGTCTCATGTGGATCAGGCTGGCCTTAAACTGGCTGTGTCGCAGAAGATGACAAACTCCTGACCTTCCCCCTTCCCCCTTCCAGGTGGCATGATTACAAGCAAGTACCACCACACAAGGGGGCTTTTCACCTGCAGATAGATGAGCCAGTGCTGGGCAAACCGCCTGAAGCCCAAGGAGAAAAATCAAAAAATGTGGTCTTCTCATGGCCCTTCATCCATCACCCTTGATTCTAAATCAAACCACAGGGAAATTAATTAGTAAGGGAGCCTGCTATGGGTTGTTTGCAAGGAACAGTCCAGAACAGAGCAAAGGAGGATGCAGATGGGAGAGAGACTAAATCGGCAGGTTATCAGCTCACCCAAGAGCCCCCTTTTCAATAAAATTCCTAACAGCATTCTTCAGAACGTTGTCTTCAAACTCCAGCTGGAGAAACACTACCTAAAGTCTTCATCCTGAAAAACAGAGCATGTCTTATTAGCTAAGGAACCCTTTAAACACAAAGTTCTCTTGTAGCTACTTCTTCCTCGGGACCTAGGGAAGCCCCCCCTTCTTTAAGCACCATTATGCTTGATCTTCAGCCATTTAAACCATCTTCAGCCATTTGGAAACACAATTATAGAGCTGTTTATTGTAGGAGACATAATAGGCGTTTTAAGAGCAGGCCTGCTTCTGATTCACTGCTGCCTATTGCCTCATCACAGCACTTAGAGTAAACACCAGTCCATGGTAAGCAAGTGACTGTCAGAAGTAGTGGCTAGAAGGGTCTATAATAGGTCTCTGTATTTATGTTCCTATTCGCTGTCATCTAGACTGTAGTGAGACCAGGAGATTGGAGAAGGAACTTTTCTCGCTCTCGTACCTTTTGAACTTCTTTGGACTTTCCTGGAGGGAAGAGAATAATGAAATTGCAAACTAGTTTGTATCTGGGCAGGAATAATTATCCTGTGAGACCAAAGTCTGCCCAGATTTTTTTTTCATGAGGAGTAGCTTCAAAGAATTACACTTGTCTTCTCAGGAAAAAAAAGTCACCTCAAGTAAGAAAAGCGTGTTCAGCAGTTTGCCAAAATGATTTCCTTTGGTAAAAAACCTTTCCCAGGTTCCTCGCTGATGCCTTGACAGTGGAAATAAATGGGAAACAGAGAGGGTGTTTGTAGACAAGCTCCTCTTACTTGGGTCAGGCCTCTCCACTTCCTGCCTGAATTGCCACCATGCCCCCAACAAGTCCCCTGGTATCTTGTTTCTAAAAACAAATCTTAGCCTGTCACACTCAAGTTTAGTCTTTCTCTCCTGGGGGAAAAAATCCAAACTCTTTATGATTAGGACCTGGGATTTCTTCAGCTAAACTGCTGGGGCCCCTTTTTCCTTCTTCTGCTTCTGCGAGTTTCCCCTCCCCCACCAGTCTTTTCCTGGCTCAACCCAACTCATCCTTCAAGATTTAGTTTCAACTGTCCCTCCAAGAAGTTTCTCTGGAGCCCTTGTGATATATTAGGCCTCTTAGTTTGCTTTACAGGCGGTTTGGCTGCAGGGAAGCTGTTTCTAGATCTCAACATTTCAATTTAAAAAAGTGGGATAATATATACTTCAGAAGATTGGAGTGAAGATACAAGGAAACCTGACTGGTGTACATTACCTGTCACATGTTAGGTGTTAAGAGCAGTGGTATTTTAATCCAGTCTCTTCATCCCTCTGTGAGAACAGGAGATACAGAAGGCTCAGGTGACTGGCTGGAATAAAGACCTGGAAAGAGACTTCAGCTTTCCTCATAAAGGTTTGCAAGCCTAATTTCAAGTAATGGAAAGAGGAGGAACTGATTTCAAAGTTCATGTTAAAATGACACCCCTACCCCAACCCCGGACAGGGTTTCTCTGTGTAACAGCCTTGGCTGTCCTGGAACTTGCTCTGTAGACAGGCAGGCCTCAAACTCATAGAGATCCACCTGCCTCTGCCTCTTGAGTGCAGGCTGGAATCAAAGGTGTGCGCCACCACCGCCTGGCAAAATGAAACATTTGATAGGAAACTTGAGGCTGAGAGTAGATGTTACATTATCAAGAAAAGTAACATTGTAGGTTATTTCATGCATGGAAAGACAATGTTTCTTTATTTTCCCAACTTGCTGATTTACTTTGCTTTGCCCTACACCTTTTATACTCAGTGAAGTGAGGACGTGTGCACATTCGCTGACTAAAATGCTGTGTAACTTCTTAGTCTGCTTTTCTATTGAGTTAAGCACAACATTAAAGCATTAGCATGACTTTAAGAAAAATCAATACTGTCTCTAGGCTGAAGACCACTCACTCTGTGGCTTAATTGGTTCCTTCACTCTCAGCTTTTGATTCTAACCTTGTATTAACCAACACAGTAGACATTAGTCATGTTTACCCATTGGATCCTTGACATGGGACTAGTCTGAATTGAAGTGTGCTTCAAGAAAAACAAACAAACATATATTTAGGAAGGTTTGGCAAAATAAACAAACAAACAAACAAATAAATAAATAAACAAAAGGAATGCCTATATGAGTAAATTTTAAATGAACTACATAGAAAATGATATAGTTTCTGATATATTGGCCAAAGTTTTTTTTAATATGTCTAACAAACAATAATTGAAATTATAGGATTTAGTTGGTTCTGTTTCATTTCTATTGGTTAGTTCTGCTCTAGACTTGACTTTTTTTTCTTCTTCCAGAATCAAGGGTAGAGGGTTAATTCTAAGGTCAGGCTTTGCTCTTTTCTTAACTTCTCTATATCATCAAGTAAGGAGTCCATAAGCCAGAGCCTCCACCATTCCATACAGAATGGAACGCCTGAAAGCCCAAAGGAGCTAAAGAATGGTTTTAAATATAAAGACCGCTGACTGGATCAGTATTTCAAAGAGAAGAGAGCCAGTGGTTAGTGATACAAGGCTATCTCTCAAAGTCACCTTGAAATTCCGCTCTGGATTACTGTCTGCCACTGTTTGCCTTGGAGTCTCGCTTATAATCATTGCAGCGACTCTCACATCTGGTGCCGGTCTGCACACCCACTCTGTAGATAAGGAAATCCAAGTCGTGAGGCTAGAAAGAATAGTTTTCACTCCATTTGGTCCAACTGTCCAGCTGACGTATCTAGCAAGATTGTGTCTTCTCCATCTTATTCTTGCACGTGCGTACACACACACACACACACGCACGCACACACATGCACGCACGTGCGCACACATACACACTATGTGCTATGTAAACTTTATAATATAAAATGTGATCTTAACCATATAGAAAAACTATATGAAAGGATATGTATGTAAAAAGGTGATTAAATGTGGTAATGTTATAGACCTTTTTAGGTAATACACAGTTTTTTAATCATTTTACTTTTCTACAATCTTTTTTTAAGATGGGGGTCTTACTATGTAGGCCAAGAAGCTTGCTCGTGATTCTCCTGCCTCAATCTCTTGAGTATACATGTCATTATATCTGTTTTTTTAAAGCAATTGATGAACCTACATTAACACATCAGTATTTCCTAAAATTTCTATTTTTGTTTCTCTTCAACTCATACAAAATGTCATCTTAACTCACTGTAGGTGGTTCCCAAGATGCTCTCTGAAACTGACGCTGGCCTCATTTTCTCCCTTTCTCCCCAGGTTTCCATTCCTCTCTCTGTTGGGGTCTTAGTCCTCTTCTGTGTTTCTTCATTCCCTCGCTCAGGGCCCCTCTGCTTTCACCTCTGCGCCCCCCACCCCGGCCACTCTCTTCCTAGGATCCTCAGAGTGCTTTCCTTCTTGGGACTTCTTTTTTTTGGAGAAGACTGATATTCAAATGAAAGTTCAATCAAAAGTGACTTCCTACATAGTGGATTTCAGGCAGATTCTCCCTGCCACTGGATTCTTAAGGTATATTAGGGATGTGTGTGCGTATCAGAGAGGGGGAGAGGGGAAAGGCAGAATGGGGAAAACTAAGGAGGATGGATCTACTTTAGAAGAGGAATAGGAGAGGACATTTCATGCTGGGGAGAGCACCAGAACAGAGGTCTGAGGATTCTTCTCTCTCAGAGGATGTGAGTGGAGGAGCTTTCACCTCACTGGGTCTGGGGACCCGTGACTCCTGGAGCTGGCACTCAGTTGTAAAGGATGCCGACCTTAGTTGATTTAAGCTCCTGGATTCAATTAGTCCTGGTTGTATAATTGACTTTGATATGTGGCCTTTGGATCTGAATTGGGTTTAATAAGATTTAACTGCTTCAAAGAGCTTTATAAGAATTCATTTTATCCTTCCAATCTGATTTCAAATGCTGCCTACTTGATGACGCCCTCTCAACTTGGATCCTCCTCCTCCAGTGCTTTTAGTGTGTCACAGCTGATGTGTGTCTTATTCAGGTCACCGCCTTTTATCCTATTCTGTAGGAAATATGCCTTTTATTGCCTCCCTAGAAATCCCGAGGAACTGGCAAATACTCAAAAAATTCTTCTTTTCTTTTTGTTTGAGAAGTCTTGTCACTACCCCAGGCTGGTCTTGAATTCTTAGCCTTCCTGTCTCAGCCTCCCAAACACAGAGATGGCAGATATGTGCCACCACTCAGCCATGGTTTTAGAATTATATTAATGGTTAGCACTAATGTGATTAAGGATGCACTGGGACAAGCACTTATGACCAACATTACTTCATCAAGCATTTTAGGAGAAAAACTACTTTTATTATCCCTGATTTATGATAAACTAATTTGATTTAAGGTCAAATTTGATCTAAGGTCAACTGGCAAGTGACAGAACATTTTCTGCAAGTTTTTGGCTTCAAGATTTCAGCTCTTAATCAGTGTAGTGTAGATGGACGAATAGATGAATGAAGAATAATTTTCCTCTTCCTCCTCCTCTTTCTCCTCCTCCTTCTTCTTTTGAGACAGGGTTTCTCTGCAGCGTTGGAGCCTGTCCTGGAACTCACTCTGTAGACCAGGCTAGCCTCGAACTCACAGAGATCTTCCTGCCTCTGCCTCCTGAGTGCTGGGATGAAAGGTGTGCTCCACCACCACCTGGTGAAAAATACTTTTCATTCTGTGATTCAAAAAGTAATCTTGAAGAATCCACTATTTTACAGAGATAATTATGACAAAATTATGGTAGCTCCTGTTGTCTCTTTTGTTCTTGAGACAGGATCTCAATATGTAGTCTTAGAGCTTGATCTATAGACCAGGATGGCTTCAAACTCAGAGATCCCCCTGCCTCTGCCTCCCCAGGGCTGGGATTAAAGGGATGTGCCTTATCATGCCTTGTGCTTCATTAACTTTAAAGCAGTCTTTTCTCTTACCATTCCTCTCCTTCCCTCCTTCCATCCTATAATCCTTTTAAAGCGCTCAAGGAAAAAATTTTGAACTCTTACACTAAAGTGTACATCAGCCCAGAACTGTTTGGGAAGGGAACTAACATGTAGTTCATGTTATCATTTGTTTGTAAGTTTTCAAATATCAGCGCCTACTGTGTGCTAGGAATGTTTTAAGGCAATGGACGGCTATAAGCAAAGTCCCAATTCTCATGTTTCTCACTCTTAGAGTTCACTTGCTCCTCGAAATAACCACATAAAGTAATGATGGCAATATAATAATGCATATCTTAACAGCGCTTGTTATCTGTGGCAGCCACGGGGTGGGAGCTCAGGTTTCATTAATGCATTATGTAGCAAATATGAAGTTTGTTTCATTTTACAGATGAGGAAACTGAGTCACAAGGAGGTAAAAGACCTCCTCTAGTTTCGAATCCCTTACAGAACTTTATTCCTATTTTATTAACCACAAGGCTATATTGTTTTCCTTTTACCTCATTATTATAACTCTTAAAAAGAGCAGCTGAAGCTGATCTCCATCCAGCAAGAGTTTTGCTCTCTGCCCCGGCGGCCTTATGGAATAAATGAGAATGCATTGGAAATTTTTGTTGTTGTTGTTGTTGTTGTTGTTGTTGTTATTGCCAACTCTCTCTTCCAAAGAATTCGAACTGATTTCCAAATAATTCTCGTCGATTTTGAAGTGAACCTTCCTGTTCTGCACATTCTCCAGCCAGGAGAAAGCTAGGGCCAAGCCCCGGTCATCTTAACCGGGGCATCCAGCAGATGGCGCCATCTTAGTAGCCACCAGCTGGCTGCCCGGTCCCCGGGGCTCGGAAAGCTTCCCTGCCCTCCCTCACTGCCTTCTCTCTCCCCCTCCCCACGGAGCCCGGGCCCACGTGACCCCGCGGCGGCCAATGGGCGAGCAGAGAGGGCGAGCTGGTCCCTGTGGCCGCCATTAAAGCGAAGGGAAAACCCGTGAATTCGGATTAAAGGGGGAAAAACACCGCCCGCTGGGCCCACAAAATGGGGGAGACTGCGGCGTCCAGGCGGTGAGGCGGCAGGAGAGCAGACGTTAGGCAGGCTTGGCCCGGGACAACACGAGTACGCAGCCGGAGAATGGACTGAGCCCTCAGACGCCGCCACCACCTCCACCGCCGAGGAGACTCTGGGTTTAAGGACATCGCCGCTGCCGGGCCAGGGGCCCGGGCTGCTCCGCCGCTCCTC
>LOJH01031072.1:6563-23900 GCA_001685095.1 Ellobius talpinus | reverse complement strand
CCTACAGCATTTCTGCTGCCTACTGCCACCGGGGATCTTGCAACATTTTCAAAAGATCATAAAAAAATGGTTTATAGTTAATGTCTACTATTTCAGCATTGGAACTTGTTTAATATAAGGGATTGTCTTTTGTTAGTATGACGAATGCCCTGTCTCTCTCGCATATCAAAAGAGTAAATGGTTTTATGTAATGGTCTCGACATGATTTTCTCAGCTCATCCCTATATCAATCAAAACTATGCTGTATTTTTTTTTGTTCTAGAGTTAACTATCATACTTCTTTTAGATCCTGCAATCAGTAACTTCACAAACTGTCCTCCGTGAGGAGCAGACCATGCATCCAGGGTTTTCATTTATTATTAAAATGGTGCAAGATTCTCTTTTATTTACGGAACTTGGTAGGAACATTGTGAAATGTTACTTTTTATTCATGCCACAAATAAGTCAAAAGGCCCTCCATAATTATGGTTCTTGAACAAGGAGAAATCTTACAATGAGACAAAGGAGAAGCCGCTAAAATAGGATTCTTTTGGGACTGAGTAAATCAAGTTAAATTATAATTGGTAGTGATTACAATTGTCCTTTGTCCATTTCCATTAGCTTGTTAGCAATATGATGGAACAGAATTAGGATATTAGTTTAGGCGGTGTCTCAGTAAAGCTTAAGTTTAAGGTCTTTCTCAGATCATTGGTACCTCCTGGATGCTACGCAAGTAGGGCTTCATTTCCTAGAGTAGTAAGAAGTATTCAGTACTTGAGCAGGGCTTGCTATTAATCAGAATGAAAACATCTTTAGACTGTAGGAGTTAAAAAAATGTGGTATTCCTTTAACTACACCTCAATGCCTAATGGTTTGTGCTTCCTGACTAGGAGAGTGTTATAAACAGAAGGGCATTACAGTTCAACTGCCCTAGGACTGAAGTCCTAGATGAAATACTCTGTAACTACATTAAGTAAGAAAATTTAATGAACTTCATTTAATTCTGTACTTTAACTTGTAAAACTGAAATCACTAAATTTCGGAGCTCCTGCAAGAATTAAAATGAAGTATACATGAAAGAGGCAGTGTGTTGGTGTGTGTTAGCTATCCAATCTTCCATCATAGTAAATGTGAATGTGGGCTCAGAACTGATCCAGTGTAAGAAACTATCATCACACAATAGAAACTGATGTTGTGGATCCTCTCAAGCACCATGGGTGAATGTATGTGGTTGTAACTAGTTTATGGTTTTAGACGCATGACCCTCTAAGAACTAGGTTTGTAAATCCTAAGCATTATGCTTTAGATTACTGGTGGCTCCCCTGAGGAATAGTGTGGATGCTCAAAGAGGAAGAGCCTGAAACCCTAACAAAGGTACATATAAAATTGGAGCAAAACTTTCAAGGTGGTAGTTGTAGGGCCCGGGTCTACCTCTGCCCCTGGGGTTACTTGAGGACAGTTTCTGGTCAGCCAGCTAAAACATTCTGTTTGTTTTTGTGATCCCTCTGCACCGCCTGGTGATTAGCTGTAGGGCATTGTTTACTCCTTCTTGGGTGTGGCAGTTTCCCACCAGCCTGGGGGGGAATTCCTTGTGCAGCAGCTAGGTATATAAGGATTTCCCCAAAGTTGAANTTACTTGAGGACAGTTTCTGGTCAGCCAGCTAAAACATTCTGTTTGTTTTTGTGATCCCTCTGCACCGCCTGGTGATTAGCTGTAGGGCATTGTTTACTCCTTCTTGGGTGTGGCAGTTTCCCACCAGCCTGGGGGGGAATTCCTTGTGCAGCAGCTAGGTATATAAGGATTTCCCCAAAGTTGAATAAAGGGCTTTTGGCTGATCTTTCAAATGACCAGGGTCTCTTGTGTGTTCTTTCAATCTCCAGGCCCTTGCCCAGCTCACGTATGGTACAGTGGCACGCGAACTGTACCAAGGAGGTAACACAGAATCAGGAGTTACAGGTAGTGACTATGAGGGAGTGAGATGACATCATTCACTGAAAAACTCCTGTATTGGGGGGGTTGTAGTGCCTACTGGGTACACATTATCTGCAAAGCATTTCAAAGTAAACAAAGTAGATGCGATTGACCTTTCCCTACTGTAACGCTTGATGTTCAGATAGTTTACAGAATTTGCTTAGGGATAAACTATCCTTCACCAGAAGAGAAGATGCAAGAGTAAAGATACCCTCTGACTCCACAGGCAGCAGACACAACAGGCTTACACTATATGTCATTAGAAGTTAACAAAAAAAACATTCTGATGAGAAAATACTTAAAGTCCAGTGATAAACAGAAAACAATGAACCCTCATGGCAGCATTACTGCATTCCCAAAGTTATTTTGAGAGACTTTCCTTGACCTGAACAGCTAGCATACAAATTCAAGGCTCTCTAAACAGAAGACCCCATGTAAATATAAAGTGACAAAAAATAATCTTGGTTACTGTGATTTACATTTAATCATCCTTAACCAAGATTGGAAATATCGACCAAGTTTCTGAAACCTTGGTAGAACCTATCAATTACTCAGTTGCTGTGTTACACCCATCTAATTCTGTCCCACATTGAGCCCATCTGTTATCTAGTCCTTGTTCAAAAACTGTAAATGGGGTTATCTCTATCAAATCCCTCCATTTAGAGCTCAGGGAAAACTATAGGAAGGGAGGAAGAAAGAATGTTAAGAGCCACAGGGAACGTAGGATGAAGAAGGACACTCAAAAGAAATCCCACACTTGCTCAGAATTGAATATAATAGAGGGTTATTTATTTAGGGGTAGATTCACAGATCACAATCCACTGCTGGAATGGGAAACAGCAACCGAATCCTGCAGCTGGAAGAGGCCCTATGTGTGCTTTACATTGGCATAAATAGAATAAGAGGCCACGCCCAAGTGGGCGGGTAACTTAAAGGCTACTTGCGGTAGGAATTCCTCCAGCACCAGGACACCAGAAGAACAAGGCCCTCTGAATCAATGGAGCAAGCCTCATATGAACTCACAAGGAGAAAAGCAACAACAAAAAGGACCCACTTGGGCCTGCTCCAGGACCTTTGCATACATATGCATCTATGCTTTTAGCTTAGCCGTTCCATAGGAATGCTAGATGTTGGAATAAGTGGGTCTTTGATTCTTGTGCCTGTTTTTGAGGCTCTTTTCTTTCTGTTGGGTTGCCTTGTCCAGCCTCAATGTGATCCCCCTTTATTTTGTCTTTTATTTTGTCACGGTTGGTTGTTATCTCTTAAAAGCCTGTTCTGTTTTAATGGGTGACAGAAAAAGACTGGATTGAAGAGGAGGTGGGTGACGAGGGACTGAGAGGAGCAGGGGGAGAGAAAACTATAATCAACGTTGTATGAGAAAATAATCTGTTTTCAATAAATGAAAAAAAACCTTGACAACCTTGTGCTGTGACGTTGTTACCCCCGTTTAAAACGTTAACCACATCCAAACCAAATGGATGACAAATGGGCAATGTTGAAAAGGATTTTAAGACATGGTGGGTGCATAATTCAGACAAAATGGCAATCTGACCACAAAAGGCTTTCACAACCCATTTTATTTTTTTTTTATTCTCCTTGCTGTCTTTTTCTGTCTTTTCAACCAAGGTAACAGAAACGTTTGTCAAAAACAAACATCCACATAAACTTTAAGTGCATCCTGTTAGCTCTCTCCGTACATACATTACAGGCACACTTGGAGAAAATACAACATATTTTCCAGAAGGTGACTGTCCTACAAACTGCCAATGCCATCTCCCTCCTGACAAGCTCCACCAAGCAGCTGCCACCAATGGATACCAGCTCTCATGTGTCTAAACTGGTTGCCAATCTGCTTTTCTTTTTCCTTTGAAATTAAGAGCCATGGTAGTATGAGGATGGAGCTGTCAACACCCATAAGCAAACCCTGGCCCAGTAATCAAGCAGGCAGCTCCTGGGTGGCTGCAGGGAGGAGGGACTCAGGCCATCGCACATGGCACGGCTTAATGAGAACGCTTTGAGGAGACTTGAAAAGGAGTTCAAAAGCAGCAGAATGTATGAACCAGCCAGGGCTTTCGTCTGCTGGAGTTTGATGTTATCCTCCGAATCCAGCTCCTATCCATTAGCGTAATGAAAGCAAATCAAATTAATTATTTAATAAAAAAGATTTTCTTTTTAATGAAATCCATTGCTGATCAAATTAGATAATGGATGCATGAACAGTTTGAACAGCATAATGCATGGCCCACTCTCTCACTATTTTTAAGCATTAGACCGAGCTTTGCTCCGAGATTGGACAAATGCCTCCTGACAGTGTCCATCAGCATATAGGCTGTTCTCTGACCTACTAAGCCAGCACCATTTTACTATCCATGCCTTATGAAATGCCTATGGCTCTGGACCTTTCTTTCTTCTGAATATATTTTAAACAAGTTTAAGAATTCCATCAATGAACGTGATTTCTTCTTTAGCATCCTGCGTGCACTAAGCTTTTGTAAGAAGTATTCAAATAGGAAATATGGAACTTATAAATATGGAATCCTGCTCTTTATATTTAAGCCATGGTTTTATTCTTAACCTTTTAATACCAGCCATAAGTCATTTGAGAGAAGGATGGGTTTGACTGCAATTTCACTATTTATCTACTGAGATTATGGACAAGATCTTCCATGCATATTGTAATATCAATATTTTCATATTAAATCAGCCATCACAGCCTAAAGGTTAAATATTTTAATTGATCTTCAGCAAAATGACAGGATAATAGTTAAGTTCTTTTCTCAAATAGGCTACTTACGTCTTTCTTGCAATATGAGCTTCCTCATATTGCACACTCCCAGGCAGCCTTCTTCTGACACATAGGATATGATAACTACCCCCATAATGTGCTCATTAGCAAGTGAATTAGGGAGTGGACTAGCTCTCTTCCTTTTAAAAAGAGATAAGCTCTTTCTCTTTGCACAAATAAGTCAGTGTCATTGCCTAAAAGGACGATTATATGACATTTAAAGGGACATAGCCTTTATTAGAAGACTGTTTGAGATAGAGAAAAATTAGCTGACAAAGTTCAACATTCTTTCATGATTAAAAAATGTTGGCAAAAGGAAGAAATCACAATGCAATAAAGGCCACAGAAGGCAAAAGCACAGCTAACACCAATGGAAGGAAATTGAGAGTTTTTCATGTAAGTACTGGAGCAAGACAATGATCCACATGAACACTGCTTCTAAGGGACGTGGTCCTCTTGAGCCTGCACAGAGTAACTCACCCACAGAAAACAAACATAATCTCGTCTGAAAGGAACAAGTGAAATTTTCAGATGATATTCACATATGCAGAGCTAGAGAGATTGAGATACATAAATATCTATATAGAGGGAAGGGGACGCTTTAGTGTGCCGTACAAAACTGAACTCCACATATTGAATTGAGTTTTCAAACCAGCATCCTGTACCAAAGATGGGTACAGGGTACCCGCCTTAGACAGGAATTTCTGAGGATGGCAATTCTAGCAGACCATTCTGATGATGAGTAGCATATTGAAAATCTCTTTAGAGAGCACACCATCATCTTTTTACAAAGGAAGAAAGTGACAGCTATGTTATAATTGACCTTGAATAGGACTTCAAAACCACTACAGACAACAAGATGGTTCTTATGTCTCTCTGCAAGGGATACTAACAGAAGCACTAAGTACTGCTCAGAAGCTGCATCTGACAAAGAAGGAACATTGGACAAACTGCAGCTTGTATATTCTAGTGGACAGCAGAGAGAACCGGATTTACTGAACAATTGTCAATAGTAAGACATTTGTAATAAAAGCAATGGATTCAATAGGTTGTATTTAGTAATATACATATATGTATATAGACAATCAGTGAAAAGGGAGGCCATGAATTGAAGGAGGAGAGGTGTATGAGAGATTTTGGAGGGAGGAAAAGGAAAGGAAAACATTGGCATTATAGAATCTTGAAAGAAATTTTAAAAAACAATGAAAGTTATATATGAAATCAAGGTCATATTTGGGTTATTTTACAAAATTGGAAGAAAGACAGTGGAATAAGTAATTTAAAATATTGTCTGGGTATTAAATTTCTGAAGTTTCTAGTTGTCTTTTAATTATGTTATGACAATTTTCCTGCTCCTAGAAGTATGCATTGATGTTATTTGATAGTTTATCTTTAAATATCAAAAAAGGATGTAGAACATCTGTAAATATTATGAAATGATAGCGATAGGTAAACCTGGGTAAAGGGTAGTAATTTTTCTTTTTCTGTACTTTCTTCCTCATATGCATTTCCTACACTGAAATAAAATGTGGACAATGTTTCAGAATCTTCTTTGCAACACAATGAGAAATAATTTAAAATGTAAACTATTTGGATGGAAGTAGGGGAAGGATGAACAGGCCACATTTGCGAGTTTATTCTCTCTGTCTTTATCGCTTGAATTCTGTGTATATGTCTCTCTGTCTCCATCTCTCTGTCTGCCCCTCTCTCTTTCTCTTTTATGTGTATGTGTCTGTCTCTCTGTCTGTATCTGTCTAAGTCTCTCTCTCCATGTGTATACAGGAAAGTATACATACTTACCCATATAAGCCTATGAAGGCAGAGAACAAACTCAACTATCCTTCATCAGGTGAGTTCTGCCTTGTTTTATGAAACAAGCTCTCTCATTGGCCTGAATTTTGCTAAGTAGCCTGCTTGGCCACCTAGCCCAAGATGTATGTCTGACACTGTCTCCTCAGTACCTTGATTGCAAACACATGTCATCATCTGCTTTTATAAATAAATATGGGTTCTGAATAATTGAAATCAGGTTTCAAGTTTGTAAGACAAACAGATTACTGACTGAGCTAGTAAATCAGCACACTAATTATTTAAACACTTTAAATATGTTCATTCTTATTTTACATGTAGGAATGGTTGTCTTTTCTGTCTACGTATGTGTTAACTGCATCATATTCACACAGTGCCCAGAAATGCTCTTAACCACTGGGCCATCTCCTCAGCTCATGAACTTCATCTCACAATATTGTCTAATTCTGTTGTGCAATACAGAATATTAAAGATAGAAGCCACCTTAGTTGATTCAAAAATAAAATGATTTCGAGAACATCTCTCCCTGTTTCGAGAGTTGAACTCTTGCTCTTCCATCATAAGTTGTACTCTTTCTGTCTTTGAGCTGCTTTGCCCATCACAAAACCTGGAAGATGCAAGGCTTGAGTCTTCCTGAGTCACAACCGTGATCTGGGATCGACAAACCTGAGATCTGATGTCGGAGGAAACGAGAGCCAGATTCACAGAATCTGATGAACTTGAATCAGATTCTTCTACCCTTATAAATCTAAATATTATAAGTACTGCATTAAACAATGCATAATGAAATAAATGACTGTCACCTGATTCCTTTTAGTATATACTCAAACTGAATTGTTCTGTAAGATAGGCCCAGAAGGGTCCTTTATTTTTCTTTTATTGCTCCTATTTTGGGAATACCAAAAGAGTTATTATAAATCATTCAGGTATGAAACAAATGACTGAACTAAACTTGTGAAATGACTTCAATTTAAAAAGTAGCAAAGCCTGTATGTTCCTGCACAGGCAATAGTCTATAATAAGAATTGCTCTGCGGTTTAGCGGTTAGCATTCAGGTCCTCGGCCAGGAGATACAGATGGAATTGCTCATGAGCCTCATCTCACAATGCTGTCTAACTTTGTTGTGTGATACAGAACACCAAAGCTAGGAGCCACCTTAGTTGAATGGAGGGAGAGATTGGAATTTTTAAAGATTAATTTTTGAACTTGAATAGCCACTCAATATTCTGTTTCTATTTTCCTAGAACTGTCCATTTTGCCACTCCGACTGGATGGCAACACTTATATTGCAATTCTCTAAGATATTAGAGAATGTTAAAAAGAGAAAAGAGAAGGGTGTGGATTTCATCCAGCCGGGGATGACTTCCATGGCATGTATAAAGTCAAAGGTTAGATTGCCAGTACCAGAAAAATAAAATCAAACAGACAAAACAAGCAAATGAACAAAAACATCCTACTTAAAAATATTGGGTGTTTTGAGCTGTGGTTAATAAGGATGCTCCCAGAAGTTCTCTTCTTCTTCACTAACATTTTGCCTATGAATGAGTCAGGGTTCAGCGTGAGCTTGTTGGAGAAGCATTCTGCCAATGTAATTCTATTGCCCACCAAACACCAGGCACCTGTTACCTGGTTGGCACTGCACCTGCTATGTGTCTGTCTCTGCACCAAGGGTACCGTAATTAACACAAAACAGCTTCATTGAAAATTCCAGCTGAGTTTAGAAAACAATCATATATATAGGTCATTGTAATATGATTTGATGGGTATAACTAGGAAGAGAGCCCTTGGAAATGTTATAAAACTTCATAAATGACAAAACTGGAATCCTAAATGCACTGCAGAACACTGCAGTGGACGATTCATAGCAAATGATGAACTGTCACTTATGACTCGATAATCAGGGCTTTGGCTGACACAAGAATTTCCAATTGTCAAGAGGCTATTTGGAAATACCATAATCTAGGGCCATGTACACTCCTGAAAATAGGGATAGGGTAGTAACGAAGAGGTGTGGACACTCCTATCATAGGTCGTTCCAGAAGAATATCAGTTCACATCAGAAAATGAGCACACAGAATAAAAATAGAGGATGAAATCTGCTCTCTGAAGTTCGCAATTCTACACTTCAACTGTCAGTAATTGAGAACTTGTCTATATTTGGACACAGGGATACTAGAAAATGTAATTGACTCATTGAACTGAGTCTGAATTTAGCATAACTGTTGCCATATTAATAAGAGATTAACACACAGTGATTGAGACTGGGGTCTTTTGTAAAAGTTACAATTCATTTTAAAATAGTTTCAGGTTTAAAGAAATGCTCAAATGATCATAAAGTCACCTATATCTCATACTCATGTTCCGCTATGAAAACCTCCCATTACAATGCTATACTTAGTATAGTGAATGAACCGAGACATCTGTATTAATGATGCTCTAAATTTTATTCATTATATTCCTTTAGTTTCTATCTAAGAACTTTTTCCTTTGAGAAAAATGTGATTAGGATACCATGTGATATGTAAATGCCATGCTTCCTTACATTCTACCTAACAATGGTAATATTTTAGATTTTTTCAATTATTTTGGTGATTTCCATAGTTTTACAGAATATCGTTATTTTACAGATGATGTCTGATTTACATTTCTCAGCTTTCCCACCAGTCTTAGGGTAACTTTTAGGAAAATGTGACTATGTGTGACCTATGTATGAAGGCTGGGCTGATATGCACGCCTGTTGCAGTAAGTACCTTTCTTGGGGCCACAAGCCAACTCACAAACAATTTGTGACACAGAGATGACTGCTTATTAATTATGGATGTTTGGCCTTTAGCTCAGGCTTATCTCAACTAGCTCTTATAACTTAAATAAACCCCTTTATATTAATCAACTTTTTTTTCACCTCTGTCTTCTCTTCTATCTTACACCTCATGTTCCCTTTCCATGGCCGGCTGGTGACTCTTTTCCACAGAATTCTCTGTCTGCCTGGAAATCAGACCTGTACCTCCTGCCTAGCTATTGGCCATTCGGTGTTTTCTTACACCAATCACAGCACTTATAGATGACTAACAACTAACCTGTATTTCTTAAGTACACATTACATTTTTAAATGAGCTGCATAAGTACAATATCTTAAACAAGAGCTTAAGCAACATTATATACAGTATAACAAAATAACATTAATTTTGTATCAATATGCAAAAATCTATACCAAATCAAAATATTTGAGATTGATGATTGATTCTTAGTTTAAAGTAGATTCAATAATCTAACATTTTATCCTGTCATTTTTATATCCCCCATTTCTTTCTTTTCAGAAAGAGATCCCTGAATCTAACCTATTTTGTATAGCTTTATTCTGACCATTACCAATAATAACTTGTAACCACCCCCTAAATGATGACAAACATCAATAACCTACCAAATGAACAAAAACTATCTACCCCACTTCTTTGGAATGTGGGCATCATATTCTCTGAATTGTTTCCTGCTCTCTAGGGGTGATGAGATCTTTGGGGGACCTTGAGAATGTTTAGGTAATCATCGAGTCCTGGAAAAGCTAGCTGTTTCATTTGTTGTCCAGTCTCTGAGCACTGGGAAAGTGCAAGGCTTATCTGTAGTCCTAGATAGAATATTCTGAGGCTAGACCATCTCAGCTGGCAGCTTTGAAATTGTTCTAGAGGCAGAATATTTAGGAAACTGCGACAGTTGCAATCTAAGAGGCTGGATCCCCTGGGCTATTTTTCCTTATTGATACCTTGTCTTTTTTTGAAAAAAATATTCAAACATTAAACATATCAAATATATTTGCATTAACAAACATGTTAATGGAATATGCAGTATGCACAGTCAGTTATATATGGTTTTTTAGTTTTGTGTTTGAGACGGTAAAAGTCATCTTTTAACCTTTTAAGTTTGATCGGACTGTATAACCAGCCCGTAAAATAAATCTCTATCTATGGCATTTATTAAATGATGGCATGTAATAATAAGACATGAGGACTCTGTAACTTGCAAGATTTACCATATTGCATCCAATCTCACAGCTGTTCCCATGTAGGAGGACCAGAACATACATGACCTATCTTGTGGTTTTCCTTTTTTTCCTTTCTTTACGTTTATAGCAAAGATTTTCAGGAGGTCTCCCTCAATCAAATCCAATCTCAATTAACTTTGGAGGAATCCATTGATTTTATTTCTTATAGAAAAAAAAACACAAACTCTCTTCCAATAGATTTTCAACTTCCATTCTGAAGTCGTCAAGACATCCCTAAAGTATAAGCTGGTTTAATTCAACAGTGCCTTCCACAATCCAATGTCTCTCAAGAGCTGCTGTTTGCTCATCAGCATTCAAAGAATTCAATTCAAAGCCAACAAAGTAACATACAGGATCCCGGAGCCCTGTATATTTTCCATCTTTATATGACTTATTTTTTGTTATATTAATCTGCTCTTTAAGACTTTGTTAGTTTTACGTATTTATTTTTTTCTATTACGTCCATTTCCATGTACTTTCTTTAACATCTTAACACATTTTTTAAAGCGTATCTGTTCAACTTTTTTTCTGTCTGGACCTTACTTTCTGCATATCTGCATCATTCTCTGACCTTGTGAGCCAAACTTTAAATGTTTAGACGACTACTGAGCATTTCTGGAGGCTGACTCCGACCCCTTCAGTTCCATAAGAGTCTAGCCTCATGCCAGGGGGTGCCGACCTGGAGCAGCATTTATCTGCCTCAGTTCTGGTACTTTGCTGTGTGTACCTACAGCAGGGGTTTGTACCCAGTGTTGGCTGCTTAAGTGCACATCTGTGTAGCATGACCTCTGAAAAGAACCTTGCCCCTCTCTGTAAGATAAGCCTACTTCAGTGAGCACTTTCTCAGGTCCTATCTGGATATTTGAGGGCCCATGTTGGGCACCATAAGTGAGTCTTTCTCTGTCCCATCAGCTAGCTCCCACATCATGATGCAGAGACTTATTGATTATGAAAACATGGCCAATAGCTTAGACTTGTTTATAGCTATTTTTATAACTTAAATTAACCCATATCTTTTCATCTACATTCTTTTATATATCTCAGTTACCTTTACTTTGTAATGACCATGTTGCTTGCTCTGTGTGTCCTGGCATATAATGACTAGATACTCAGAAGCATTCAGTTTATCTATTAACAACAAAAGCAGTTCTGATGTTTATACTCAAGCTTCTTCCACTGTAGTTTTTAATATTAAAACACAGGGCCACTTTATTATATTTTTTGCTTACAATATATCACTATAAAGGTAAATTTCAATTCCTAAAATTTATCTTTAAATATTATGAAATTGCCAAATTTTTAAACAGTTCTTAGATACTGAAAAGAGAGTACAAAAAGCAAAGAGTCTCATCACTTCAGGTTTCTATTAGATGAGTAAAATCTATGTACTTGTTAAAGCACTGAAGCAATAGTTTTGGTAAATGTAAAGGAAGGCAAAAATTATTTTGTACTGGTACTGATATTTTATACTTCTTAAAGCTAAACTCAGTGAAGGAGTACTTCTTTCTTACAAAATTTGTAATGTTAACATAGTTTTGAATATTGTATGATATTCATGCCCCAGAAATTTAAATTTTTTTTTCTGATTTTTTTTTTCAAAATCTGCAATCTAGTTTAAGGTCAGAAACTTTCTGGCTTTTGAATTAATTCCAGTCATTAGAATGGTGACTGGGATTTATCATTTTAAAACTCATGTAGAACAACTTTCATGGAGTGGGCAATGTACCAGGCATTGAAGGGTACAGGATGGATTAGACTCTGTCCCTGACTTTGAGAGGCTCATCAGTCAGTATAAACTATAGACCCACATAACTGCAATAAAAGGAGGTGGATGCCAAATTTCAAGGCGTTTTGTAGGACATATTATGGGAGAATGAGCACAAAATAAGTGTGAATTAAGGAATGGGTAGAGTATAGATTAATCCAGGTTTTGTAGAAAAGGAATGCATTCTTGGTATTTAGGACCATTTTTATGAACTGATTTGAACAAGAGAGAAACACAGCCATATTCAGTCCTTGTCCTCAAAGCCATAATTTTCTCTTTTGTGGAAGTTTAGCTCCAGAGCTAAGATTAAAAAAAAATTGGCATGCTACATTTTAAAGCCCACCTTAGGATATATTCATATTCTTGTTAAATAAAAAATAGTTTAGTAGAATAGTAAAATATTTTCTATAAAAATATCATTCCACCAGAAAGCATACTAAGCATTTCAATTCTTTAAGAGAATTTTCTTCTGTTCAGATTTCATAATATACAGGTGAATATTAAAGCAATAACAATTATGGTCACTTAATAGTATTTTTTCTGCTATTTTCTAGGCAAGGCAATTTATTTTCAAATGCATTCGCTGCAAATGGAGAGCTATTATTATGGTAATGGACTAAATGCAAAACAAATGTGGTCCTGACACATGGAAAACATTCCTACAATACTACCCGGCAAAGATTTGCACTTTCACAGATATTAAAATGACATGCTCCTTTATCAGTATGTCCAGTCATTACTCCAGCGAGTGCTTCCCATGTGTCCACACTGTACTTGTTACAAAGATTGAAATATCTGCTTCCTGCCTCCCGGATTCTATGTGTGGGATTAAAGCATAAGCCTTCTACCATGAGAGAATTGTTAACTTGAGTTCCACATGCTATTGCTTTGTATTAGCCTAATAATGTCAGAGAGGATCTCAGAGGATATGAGAACCCAAGACCGATGGGATGAATGGAATTTTCCAGACTCATATGTAATGTGGCAGTATTGTATGCAACAGGATGGACACTAGCAAGAGCTGAGAGAGGATCAGTGGAGGAAGCCTCCGAGAACTCGTTCTGAAAGCGAGTGTGAGGGAAGATGGGAGATGCTTCCAAATTCTGACTCTGGGAAGACGGAGCTGGAAGTGATGTTTTCAGACAGATGCTTCTTTGAAACGACCGTTGTCCAGAGCCATATTGCCATCATATCTTCAGTCTGAACCCGTCTTCTCAATCATTCGCCATTTGTATTGTGCAAACATAACCTTGCCCAGCTAACTGTTCTCTGTTCCTTCACACTGTATTTTGAGGCATAGGTGGCTTTTTATCTGAATAATCCCCATAGAGCATTAATGTACAAAGAATATTGATTGAGTTGAATGAAAAGAAAAATGGATTGCTGATCTAACACCAATGATGGCTCTGGAGAATCTCAGTTATATTATACTGGGAGAATAACAACATCTCTTGATCAACATTTTAAGTATAAAATTGCTGATCTTCAATGGATACTGTCAAGATTAAATAGGATAGCTTATAGAAATGTGTCAGTACAAGGGCTTTCCCTATGAAGCATGCTTAATAAACATGCTAGATCGCATCTTTTCTTCTTTTCTTTTTATCTAATGCACAAATCTCAATACCCTCCAACATGAGGCATAAGGAAGCAATCAACTGTAGCCAGGTTCATTCTGTAATTCTGTGTCTTTGGCATGCTTCAGAGACACTGGCATTGCACTCTCAAAATTTCACTGTTATTCAACCTGCAGAAATAATCTGAATTCACTATCGGCGACTGAAGTGATCCACTAAACCTACGTATTTTATATACAGTCTTCTTCTTTAATTGAAATAGAACACAAAATGTTCTGATTATTGTCCCCCCCCAGAATGCCTCCTAGATCCTCCCAACATCCACACTCACCCAAATCTATATCCTTTCTTGATATCTCTTAAAAGCATTAAAAAAAGAAAGAAAACAAAGAAGATAAAATAAAAACAAACAGACCTGAAAAGGACAAAGCACAGGTCTGGGCTGCTGGGGTCCTAGTACTGATTTTTTCTTTTTTTTCTGGTTTACCTCTTCTCTTATCAGAGTTCTGTTGCTTAACAGTTTCCTCCCAGGTTGAATCATTCCATCTAGCAAGGAATCTCATTAAACTTGATATTGAATAACTCAAAATAATTTCTGGAAGCTCCTGAAACTGACTAGATTCTCTAGGCCCCACAAACTGCCCATATATACACAGTAAAGTTAGCAGAGGATTGTTCTCGAAAAAGACTACCTTCCTAGAACTAGAGACCTGGAAGAGGTTTAGACCAGCTGAGTCATTTGGGAAAAAGTACCCTCCAATCTGTTGAGATGCCTGCAGGCTATATGCAGTGTGTTCCAGGTTCCCAGCTTTTGTGAACAGTCATGGATTCGGGGTTGAACTTTGGTGACACAGCTATTTTGGGTCATTTCTGCCTCTGTGAGTAACACCTCACCCATATCCTGCAAGTAACCTTATTAAAGCTCATTGGTTCATCAAGTTGGCCTCTTGCTGTATCTGTACCTAGGCCTGTTGTGGGCTTCTTATCTGGGGAGAGTAGACATGTGTGTTGCTTCTCTCAAGGAAAAATCCTGCCCCACAAATGTACTCCAGGAATAATTCCTTTTTCTTGATTTTCATGGTGACTTATTCTCAAGGTCTATTCCCTAATTTTGAACAACTTAGAAGCTATTCTTCTCTGTGCCTCTTATGGCACAGTAACAAAGTAACAATTTATCATAGTAACAATTGTTTCCCTTACTTTCTCCCTTTCTAATTCTACATGAACATGTCAGCACTTTGTTCTAGCCCCTTAAGCAGTCATCAGCAAAGATCCCTGACCTTTCGGTGAGAAATAGCACCTACCCAGCTTCTACCCAGATATCTCTACTTTATTCTACCACGTTTCTAAACCGCAGTGGCTGATCCCCTTAGGACAGTCATTTTCCAACCTGGACCTCTGTTTATGTCCATAAGAAATGCTATCATCTTTGCTAATATTTATTGGATCTTCTGGTTTGAACATTCTTAACTTTTCAAGCATCATTATTCAATAATTGCCAGTGTTTTAACTTCACAGTGCATGAAGACTACTGCATGCTCAACAAACTATTGCCATCATTGTGTGGTTCTGCAATTGTGTAATCCTAGCAAAAGAAACTTACGTGCAAGGATCGATCACCATTAGCCCAAGACTAGCCTTGGTTACATATAGGGTTCCTGGCTAGTTCAGGCTACAGAAATGAAGGTTTCAAAAAAGACATAAGACAAAACACTAACAAACAGAAAAGAAACCAAAACTGCCATAGCCTATATCTAGTCTCATCACCTTTCTCTTAGAAAATTCAATAATTTCATTTCTCATCATGCTGGCCTTCAAATGTCTTCTCTAACTCACCCTAAAACCCACGGTAGCATGCTCTCGGTATAAAGCGCAGATCTATTCATGGGATTCTCTAGTCAGCACACGTTTAATTGTTCCCATTATTAAGAAAGAAAAGACCCACGGCATTTCAGTCCTGCAGTTTAATCTTTGAAATATCCCAGGTCAGTGCCTTAAGAACTGGAGATTATTTATCTTGCTTCCCTTCTGTCCTTTCTCCTTCACATACTTTAGGAAGACAGAACTCATGTTCACTGCCATGTGATCTCCAGACTGCTGGCTTGTCTTCTGCCTTCTCCTCTAATGCCGTCAGTCCTGGCCTGTCAATTCCCTGTCATTTACCACAGCTCGGACTCTACCTCATGGCTCAAGGTTGGTCTGTTGCTTTTAGTGATATTTTCCAATATTTGAGATGGAAAACAAATTCTTTTTTCATAGCTCTGAAAAGAGGGTTTCCTTCATATGTCTGGGTTATACTCGCGCATAGAAGTAATTTAGAGCGATGGCTTCATTCACTGTTATTTTAGGCTCTACATTATCATCAACATTAGAGCAGGGCCGTTGACTTTAGGTGTAAGATTAGTGAGAAGGTTTATTACTTCAAATTAGGCCTTCTGATGAGATTCAAATGTTCCCATATAATTATTGCCAGCAAGAAATGATTCACCTCCATACATTTAATTGCAGTCTTTTTTTAAGGGGAAGGGGTGGAAGGGGTGAAGAGTTACACTATTGATTCATTGAACTGAGTCAGGTAAATAACATTTAGTGCTAGAGGCTTTAAAGGTTCATCCGTTTCTATTTATTCCTGTAACTTAAAGAGCTTAATTAAATATAATGGGTTAAAGTATTAAAAATCTGATTATCAGTACTTACTGAGTGAGACACTGATTAAAGCTTAGGGAAAAGACAATTCTATTCATAGAACCGAGTTCAGGAGGAAGTTCAGAGTGGGTTTAGCTACACTCCTCACCGTCTGTTTTTCAGTGCCATTACTAAGGGTGAAGCATAAAAACATGAGATGTTGTCCTAATGAGATGGGGTGGCCTGCAAGAATGCAATGTTACCACCCCGCTCAAAGATGCCAATCACATTCTGATACACATGTGCAGATAGACACGCAGATTTCTTGTTAGCTAAAAAAATGTAATGCCCTTGTTTTCTTGCAACTGAGTTTCAACATTTCAAATCATTCAAATAGACTCTTCCAAAGAATCATTTAGCTGAACTGTTTATCAGCAATAAAAGTGTGTGTAATGAAGAGCATTGTGCGTAAACTCATAAGACATGGTCCCCATCCATAGTTGTACCTCATTCTGTCTTTTTTGTTCATGCATGCAAGACTATTTTAAAAGCCATCTATNAGCTAAAAAAATGTAATGCCCTTGTTTTCTTGCAACTGAGTTTCAACATTTCAAGTCATTCAAATAGACTCTTCCAAAGAATCATTTAGCTGAACTGTTTATCAGCAACAAAAGTGTGTGAAATGAAGAGCATTGTGCGTAAACTCATAAGACATGGTCCCCATCCATAGTTGTTCCTCATTCTGTCTTTTTTGTTCATGCATGCAAGACTATTTTAAAAGCCATCTAT
>LOJH01031071.1:6212-16932 GCA_001685095.1 Ellobius talpinus | reverse complement strand
GGCAGGAAGTATAGGTGGGGCAATGAGAACAGGAGAATTCTGGGAAGAGGGAAGTTTAGTCTGCAGTCATGACCCAGCCACAGAAGAAGCCACTGCCTCACCAAAAAAGGTACCAAACCACGTGGCTAACATAGACAAGAAATATGGGCTAATATAAGTTACAAGAATTAGTTAATAAGAGCCTTAGATACTGGGCCAATCGATTTATTAATTAGAAAAAAAAAGTTCTCCTACCTTCACAGGTACACCAGGCTGTGTACTTGTACATACAGAGAGAGAGAGAGAGAGAGAGAGAGAGAGAGAGGCACAGACAGACAGAGGGAAGAGATTTGGAAATGGAATTGATGTGTTTACAACTTTACAACCTTGCTAACACACTAAAACACTGAATTGTTTAAGGGAGACTTTGATAACATTAAGTTGTGTTTTGCTGTCCATGCTAGGGCTGAACCCCCAGGGCCTCACAAATACAAGTCAAATGTTCTCCTACTGGATTATACCCTGGTCCCAAGCTGAGTTGAGAATGACGTTGAGCTGCATGTTCTTGCCTCCATCTCTGGAGTGTTGAGATTAGAGGCATGCACCACCACTCTTTATTTGCTTCTGAAGACTGGCTCAGGGCCTCATGCAATCTAGGCAAGCTAACCCAGCCTAGGAATGTTTTTAAAGAGACAAAAGCCAGTGTACACTTGGTGCTCACTCCTCAGGGTTCTGTGTGTTGTCTCTTCTCAGATGCTGTCTTATTGACTCCCCACAACAGTCTGGACTTTGTATATGAGGAAACTGAGGCAGGAAAGTTAATAACTTGCTCTGAGTTGCACAACTCAGGTGGTACTTGGAACAACCTTTCTATGAGACAAGTGTCCTGCTCCTCTCCATCAGACCTGGGGTCTCCCTGAGAGCAGCCATCTTACTCTGTCTCCAGTCCTAGCTTTTGCTGATGTGTTGCAAACCTGTGCTGCCTTTGCCTTCTTGTCTGGCCTTGCAGAGACATTGACTTTTCACAGAAGTATGGCATCTAAGGCAAAATCTTCAGGTTGCCCAGACAAGAGGCAAGAACTACCTCAAATATAGACAAAATGCATTTGTGGTTTTGAAGGAAAGTCCTTAAAGATAAGACCATTGTTCAAGGCCAAGGTTGCTTCAATTTTGTTTACTTAAAGTAAAAAGAAGAAAGTCCCTGCTCCAGTGGATGGTTGGGAGCAAGCCTGCAGGAAGGAGAGAGGTGTTTGTTTGTTTGTTGTTGTTTTTAACTTTTTATGGCTTATTTAACTTGTATTTTATGTGCATTGGTGTGAAGTGTAAGATCCCCTGGAACTGGATCTTCAGAAAGTTGTGAGCTGCAATGTGGGTGCTGGGAATTGAACCCAGGTCCTCTGGAAGAGCAGTCAGTGCTCTTAACCACTGAGCCATCTCTCCAGCCCCAGGAGAGAGGTTTTGTTGTTTTTTTTGTTCTGCTAAGTACCTACTGCTAACCCACAGGAGAGAGCAGGCAAGAGACAGAAAGAGGCACAGCAAGCATCTTAAAGGCAGAAATAATAGGAGGAGGTAGGAGGAGTGAGAATAGGTTTGAAGGCCAAGCTGGAAGCAGGGCTGAAAGGAAGGATAGGAAAGTAGGAGGGGTTTGTGAGAAGAAGGCCCTGCAGAGCCTGGAGTAGTCTAGGAGGAGCCCAGCAGTCATGACCTAATGTAGCTGGGCTCACAACACAGTACTACTGGCTGGGCCAAGACTCCTCCAATAGCCTTTTCCGGGACCCCCTGACTCCAGCCTTACCCCTCCTCATATTCCTTCACTTGAACCCAGTTTCTACTCCTCCAGTTCCTTAAAACAATCCCATGGCTCCCAGCGACTAGAAAATAGTCAGGAATCCAGTAGAGGCATTCCAGGCTTCTGGAGGCTAGGCTGAGCTTTCTTTTCCATGCAGGAGTACTGAACATAGGATCTTGCACATGATAGGTAAGCTTCCTACCACTGAACCACAGTCTCAGGACCAGACACCAACTTTCCCTAAATGAACTCAACCTTAACCTTTTTTAAATGTTCTTCTTTTCACAGATATATGTTGACACTTCCTACAATAGCACATTTTTTGAAAATTGTATCTATTTTTAATTGATACATTATTTTTTTTCTTTCTTTGAGACAGGGTGTAGCCCTGGAACTCACTCTGTAGATCAGGCTGGCATCTAACTTGAGAGATCCTAATGCCTGAGTGCTGGGATTGAAGGTGTGAGCCACCACACCTGGTCACCTCCAACATTTATCATTTCGCTGTGTTGGAAACCTTTGAAATCTCTGCTACTCATAGTGACATTGAGATGGCCCATTATTCTGTTAGCCATCGTCACCCACTGAATGTCACAAGTTCCTACTGCTTGTGGAGCCCAGAGACCAGGGTGTAAACCAAATGACAGAGCACATGCCTACCATGTGTGAGACCTTGCCACCTCCAGAACTATGGAACCCGGTACTGGCCATGGACTGCACACTCAATAATTGCTAGACATGTCATCAAGTGATTAGTCAGAAGTGAGCACACACCAGGGTGCATTCAAGAGTGGCTATCATTCTACGGAGTGCATTCCACTGGGGGAACAGCAGTGCTTGGTTTCACTCAGGAGTGGCATCACTCTCTGGGTGCCATTCAACTGAGGCAACAGTACTGTTTGGTATTTGTCTCCAGCTCCCCACCTTTGACTGAAAGAAATTCTTGGGAGACTGTCTTGGTCCCAGGTAAGCCTGTCAGACAGCTATGGCATGAGTCATAGACACTCACAGTGTCTTCAGAAAAAGTAGGAGGGACCAGCAATGCAGTATTTGGCCTCCAAGTTTATCTGAATGTGTCCCCCACTTTCCCAGCCTATTTTCCTCAGGATTCTTCACCAGCAGTGAACTCCTACACATCCTGTGTGGCCCAGAGAGCGTTCTCCTCTGCTGGGCTTCTTCAGACAAGGGAGCTATCCCCTCCCCAGCTTCCACAGCACCCATCTCCCTTATTGTGCACAGGAGCTCCTCACATTGGTCTGCTCTTCTCTTGAATGATGATGGACTAGGGTCTCTAGCTGGCTCTCTGTATCTCCAGCACCAGGAGTGACTGCCCAGTGAACCACTGAATGAACAAGCAAGGATAATATCAAATATTTATTGAGCACTGTGTGCCAACTTCTTTACACATAACAACTCTCCCTGTCCCTGGTTTTTTGTTTGTTTGTTTGTTTTTATTTTGCCTGTTGTTTGGTTTGGTGTTTTTTTTTTCAGACAGGGAGCTTTGTAGCCCAAGCTGGCCTCAAATGATCTTTCCTGCCTCAGCCTCTTGCGTGCTGAAATTACAGGAGTGTGACACAGTGCCCAGTGAGATGGCGTCTTTAATCTATACATCAAGGCAAGTGCTTTGATCATTGCCAAAATATGAAAGATAAAGCTGGACATGGTGACACATGTTCCAGTGTCTGAGAGATAGAGGCAGCGAGATTGGTTCAAGGTCATGTTTGGTTACACCATGAGTTGGAAGCCAGCCTGTGTTACAAGATACCCCGTCTCAAAACAACAACAAAGTACTTTTTAGAAAAAAGCTATGTTCTGTTTTTATTTCTCTGTCTGGGCACATATGTACACACGTGCCTTTGGAGGCCAGAAGAGGACACCAAATGCCCTAGAGTTGGAGGGAGGCAGTTGCAAACTACCCATTGCAGATGTCACGACTTGAACCTGGGTCCTTGGAAAGATCAGCAAGCACTTTTCATTGCTGAGCCATTGGTGTAGCCTCTTAGTTTGTGTATTTACTTTTTATTGGCCTGGAGCTCATCAACTAGGCTGAGCTGGTCAGTGAGCCCCAGGGGTTTTTCTGTCTCTGCCTCTGGGATTACAAGTGCATGCTAATATGCCTAGCCTTTTTTTTTTAAAGAAGTGTGTCTGAGCGTGTATATGTATGTGTGCATGTGTATGCCATGTGATTACATGTGGAAGCCAGAGGACAACTTTGTAGAGTTGGTTTTCTCCTACCACCTGTGCATAGGTCCAGGTTGTGAAGAGGTGCCTTTATCACTGACCAGCCTCACTGGCCTGTTCCTAGCTTTTTCTGAATGTTCTAGGGATGCAACTCAGGTCCATGCTTGAGTTACAAGCATTTGACTGACTGAGGCATCTGCCACCCTTGCTCCCAATCCCATCCAGCTTCTAAGTTGTTTCTTTCCCACAATCCCACTGTGCTTTATCTTACCCAGAGCCCAGTGGCATAGGATAATTCCAGTGGACACTTTACAGAGTTACAGAGCTGAACTCAGAGTTCAGACAATCTGTGAGGGAGCCTGGTTGATGTACCTGCTCTATCCTTTCTTTGTTCTCAGTCTAGCCAGGATGGACCTCCTCACCAATCAGACCTTGCTGTCCTCCTGGGAAGGGACAACACAGAGAGAGCATACATCAAACAGGTCTCATTTCATTCTTGTCACACATTATTATATGTCACATATTATATGTCACATATACACTTGAAGAGATGAAGAAACTGAGACCCAGATGGGCTAAGAAACGCAGCCAAAAACACACAGAAAGTCATTGGTGTGGTGAGATAGAGAGCTTAGGTTTGGTTCTTCAGGCCCCCAGTGTTAGAGTGCAGCAGGCAAATAAGAGCAATGGTGTAAATCATAGAATTTACCAAGGTGGACTCATAATAGGTTGTGCTATTCACCTGCAGCCGGCTTACTTGGATGTACTTCACACCTTGTAGTGATACTTCATTTGTATTTTGATAAATAAAGCTTCCCTGAAGTTCAGAGAGTAAAACAGCCACACTGGTCAGCCTTACAGACCAGGCAGTGGTGAAACACACCTTTAATCCCAGTAGCCACGCTAGTTTGCCATAGAAACCGGGCATAATGGTGCATACCTTTAATCCCAGCACTAGAGAGGAATATAAAGCAGGAGGAAACAGCTCTCACAGTCTCATTCTGAGATTCCTGGAGGCAGGATCACCATTTTGGATTGAGGTAAGAACCAGTGGCTGGCTGTTTTGCTTTTTCTGACCTTCAGGCAAGCTTTATTTATTAAAATACAAATGAAGTATCACTACAACACCTCACCCATCAGAACAGGTACAGACTGAGGGATCCACAGTATACAGCTCAACCCAGATAGCCAGCCAAAGTCACAACCAAAAGGAGGACACCCTTTGCTTTCTATGACTGTTAGTAGTGGAGCAGGTGAGCCACTGTCCCTTCCAGAGCTACATACTGGGGCTCTGTCAACTTCTCACTGAGGTTTCGGTACCATCAAAGATGCATGGTGGCAGCTCAGGGGACAGGCAAGGATTTCATCACCTTGGGATTCCTGACAGTGCCATAAAATTTGATTTGGCCTGTGAGGAAAGACACATGTCCACTCTAACCCACCCCTCAGTATGGACAAACATTTTGCCGTAAGCTCAGGGAAGCTTAAGGGACTGTTTTTCTAAGCAAAATAAGAGCAATCAGACTCCAGCTGTTCGGACTGGCTCCCAAGAAGAGCTGGAACTTCTTTATTCTATGAGGAAAGTTTGGACCGAACAGACACTCCACCATGTAGCTGGATGAGATGCACACAGCATAGGTAAAAGGTTTTTGAGAAATTAAAGACCTGAGGCTGCAATTGTTTTGCCTTTGCCGATTTTTTTCAAACCTTCTTGCTCCTGCGGTATCACATGCTCAGCCTGCTCCCGCTGTGGTAAAAGTGTAGCAAGCACTGCACCTAAAATAACATCTTTAAGGAGGTGTTATTCACAGACCATGCAGTTCACCCATCTAAAGGGCATGGTTTGTTGGATTTTAGTGTATTCTCAGAGTTGTTCTGATTCAGAACATTTTCAAAAATAAACTCTATATCCATGAACAGTTGCTCTCAATTTCTTCTTTCTCCCAGCCTCTGGTAACCACAGATCTATTTTCTAACTTCCTGGATTTACCTATTTGGGATACTTTCTATGACGAGAATCATCTAATGTGTGATTTATAGGACTTCGTACTCTAAAGCCCTATGCCGGCCTCTCAGAACATGACCTCTTCTATGAAAATAAGGCCCTAGTTTCAGATGAGGCCTCTAGGATGAGCCTTAATCCAATACAACTGATGGTATGCACACAAAGAGGAAAACTAAATACAGAGACAAACAAGGATAGTGTATGAAGATGAAGCCAAGGAGCACCAGAGATTGATAGCAACTGATAGAAGCTGCAGAAGAAGTCTCAGACTCAGAAGGAAGAAATCTGGCCAACACCTTCATCTTGGGTTCATAGCTTCTCAAACTGTGGGACAGTATACTTTTGTAGTTTAAGCCACCCAGTTTGTGGTGCTGCCTTAT
Organism: Ellobius talpinus; assembly: GCA_001685095.1. Taxonomy (NCBI): domain Eukaryota; kingdom Metazoa; phylum Chordata; class Mammalia; order Rodentia; family Cricetidae; genus Ellobius; species Ellobius talpinus. Next base: position 10,598 of record LOJH01031071.1, on the reverse strand, counting down.
GGCAGCCCTGAGACACTAATGAACATTTTTTTCTGTGTCTGGCTCCTTTCACTGAGCATAATGTGTTCAGAGTTCATCCATATTGGAATATGAATCAGCACTGTACTTTTTGTGGCTGAGAAATATTCCACTATGTGGATATACCATGCATTCATTTACCACTTACCAGCTAGCCAGCTTTCAAGGGGTTCACAGCTTGGGGTTCTTCTGAGATAAATGCTACATCCATGTAAAAGTTTTTATATGGACATGTTTACTGAGCTACAAGACTTGACTAAAATTGCCAACTAGAACTTGAAAGAACTGTCCTTTTCACTTAGATGTTTGATTTTAAATTCAGAGATCATTTAAGTAACACACACACAGACACTCATATACATTGATTCACACACACTATGTTGGTTAGTCTCTATTGTCAACTTGATCTTATTTAGAATGGAAACAGACATGTGGGCCTTTCTGTGAAGGAGACCCTAGATTAGGTTAACTGAGGTTCCGATGGCACCGTCCCTTGGGCTGGGACCCTGCTCTGAATGAAAAAGGGAAAGCAAGTCAAACAGCAGTGTTCACCTCTCTCCTGGCTGCTGAGGTCACCATATGTCCCGAGAGCTGACTCAAGTTCTTACCGCCATGCCTTTTCTATCATGATGGACTGTATGTTCAACAACTCCCTTTCCTCATTAAGCTGGTTTTGTCAGGCATTTTGTCAGAGAAATAAGAAAAGTAATTAGCATATGCATATCATATCGCCAAAACAAATACTTCTTTGAGCCCATTGTTCCCCCAGAATGTGGCAGTTCAACAGAGAATCAAACAGAAGTCCTATGACACCGAGGGACAGAGATGAAATTTCCAAAGACTAGTATAAGTCAGAGCATTGATTTGAATATTACTGAATAATAAAACCATAACATTTAAAGGGGTACAAAGAGGTCAGTGAAAAGAAAATGGCCCATTCTTGGCCTTCTGAGTGTGCATACAGCTTCTGCCGATTGACATATAATTTCTGGAAAGAAATGGGCTTTACCAGAAGGCTAGCACGCAAAGATATATACATGAGGGAAAGCACATTTGATTTCTATGCAGGGCTCTGCTGGTGCCTGGTTCCTATGGAGGGCCTGTAAGCTTATATAAGCAAAACTGCTTAGATCAGGGTAAGCACAGGAAGATTCGATTTCACTGTATCTGCGAGCAAGCAGAATCAGAAGTTATTCTGAGAAACCACAGAGGAAAAGTGCCAGAAATCATAAATAAAGCAGTCAAACCTGTTCAGTGGCCGGATCAAATGTGACATTCCCAAAGAATGTGTGAACAGGGCATCTTTGAAGCTGCTGATTTAAAAAAAAACAGGCGGGGGGACAAAAGACAGAAACTTTAGTCACAGGCAACAGTGGAAATCATAGGAACAAAAACTTGACCCCAGCCAATGTATTCAGGGTGAGGCGAGAGAAATGCCAGTTGGAAAGGTATGGGTCTCAGCCGCCCATTGAACAAATATTGACTCTGGACACTGTGCCTATCATTGTACACACTGTTCTTTGGCCCTTCGCCCTTCATTTTGTTCATCCTCCTGCTCCTTCCGTTCTTACTGTTCCCTGGATGTGCTGTGCCCACTGCTGCTCTCCTGGCTGTGGTGCCAACTTCCGGAGGGTAGAAGTCTGCCCTAGCTCATTCACCTCACTTCCAGAGGACAGCCCCACCACCCTGGTCACCTCCTTGCTTTTCCTTCAAACTTTTTCCATTCCACTGCCCAGAAACTACTTAAAAGTTTTTGCCTGGGAGACCCAGAAGATTCCATATACAGAAGTGTCCAGGTTCTTGAACAACACAGAGGGAGGCACTTCCAATGTCCTCTCCATCAGGACACTTCACTCTACTCCAGGGGACACCCCTCCTAGAGCTGCTCACCCCTAAATTCAGCAGAACTCTCTCCACTGACAAACAGAGCCATATTCAGTCCTCATGTTCCTGCCATCAAGCTGGCTCTCCCCACCTGCCCTGCCTCCAGAGGATAGGACTCAAGCTTAGGTACCTAGTAAGTCAGTATGGACAGTGCTCAGCCTACCTGCTGGCACATTGTGTAGTCTAGGATGGCCTTGAATGCACTGTGTAGCTGAAGCTGACCTTGAACTTTTGATCTTCCTGCTCTCAACTCCTGAGCACAGGTTTTGGGATTAGGTAATCTGGTTTATAGGTGTGCACCTCCATGTCTTGTTTAATCATGCTTGGACTTGAACCCAGAATTTTCTTCATGATAAGGAATTGCTCTACCAACAGAGCTATATCCCTAACCCTAAAATGTCTTCATTGAAACTGTAATCCTTGTACAATGAAACTCACCCTTTTAAAGTATAATTCAACAGTGTATTCAGAGTGTACAGTCATCAGCTCTGTTTCCAGAATGTGCTCTTCACCCTCAAGGAGATCCCATTGACTGTCACCCCCCCTTCCCACTCACCCTAGCAACAACTATCTTTCTTTTTAGCTTTCTATGGATTTGCTTATTCCAGACAACTTATATAAATGGGATCATACAGCATTTAGTCTTTGGTTCCTGGCTGGTTTTCCTGAACATAATTTTATTTGGTTGATTTTGTTTTGAGACAGGGTCTCTCTATGAACTGAGTATAGCCCTGGCTGTTCTGAAACTTAATCTGTAGACCAGGCTGGTCTCGAACTCACAGAAGTCCGCCTGCCTCTGCCTCTCAGATGCTGGGATTAAAGGCATGCACCATCATGCCTGGTGTATATAATGTTTTTAAGGCTTGTCCATACCAGCATTTTGCTTCTGTTTAATCGTCAAATAATATTCCATTGTATAGACATACCATATTTTGTATATTCACTTGTCAGTGATCAACAATTAAGTTTCTTCTACTTTGGATAATTATGAAAAATGTTTTTGTAAACGTTCATGTACGAGTTTTCATGTTGACACATTTCAACACTTCATGAGTAGAATTGCTGGAACATACAGAAAATGTCTAACTTTTCAGGAGCTGCCAGTTTTCAAAAAGAATTGTTTTATTCTACATCTCACCAGCCACGTAGGAAGATCTCAATTCCTCCACACTCTTGCCAAAACTTGATATTGTATGTCTTAGTTCAGCCATCCAAATATGGGAGAGTAGATGTGTGTGTGTGTGCGCATGCACATGCACTTCAGACTGATGAATGTTTGTGCTCACTCACTTTCACATCTTTATAAAGTCTAGGGTCCCAATGTTTTCTTCTTCCTAAAGCAAGCACTCTCCCCATGGACCTACACCCCCAGACCCATCTCACTTACTCTTGACTTCCTTCTACTGGCTTCTCTTCACATCGCTTGGCTTCTGCCCTTGTAGAAACAGAGCCCCTGTTCTCTCTGAGGCTTGTTCTCAAACCCTGAGAGAAGATGTGTCACCCCAGTTGGTCACCATTATCCTCTGGAACCTGGCTCTCCAGAGGTACTGTGCCTGTGGTAGCCATCTGTATATCATAGCAGGCTTTGTTTCACTGTTCAAGAAGTGGGTCAGATGGGCCAGACGGGCAGTTTCTGTCTAGTAATGGCTGTGAGTGTGGCAGCTCTTAGAATAGTCCATCATCTTCCAACATAAATGGAGAAGAAACAAATGAGGCTAGGGAGGCAGATTTGCCTTGAAAAGCACAGTAGACTATCTTGGCACAGAATATCATTAATTATTGATGGAATTAACAAGACCATTATTGTGTCAACTAGTGGAAGTTCTGCTTTTCTGGAACCCAAGGGCCAAAGGTCACTGACTGCCATGGTATTAGATTCCAAGGTCCACATCAGGGCAGAAATTAGGACATTCAACCTTTCTCTACTTTCTCCCAGAGGTGGGCCTTGCTTCTTCTGGATTCCCCTGACCCTCTTCCTTGCTTTCACCAGAACTGCTATGTGTGCTCAAGATCCTCCCCACTGTCCCGGACACACACAAGCTCAGACCAGATCGCCTTTAGGTCTCAAGGGTTCCCAGACACTTTCACCTCACTGAGGACACAGTGTGCCAAAGGGTCAGGGGAGTAACCTGTTGCTCTTCTCAGTGCTGCCCGCAAACCCCAGTTCATACATTCTGGTTCCCGTCCAAACCAACTGCTACAGCATGGGTCAGAAGCCATACCAGAACAATGACCCCAGGGCCACACTGCACCAGCATGGCCACCAGGAACCCACCTCTGAGTGGGTAGTAGCTGAGATAGGTCATTGAGAGCCTCACAGACACTTCCGGTGGTGTCTTTGACACCAACAAAGTTAAGATTGACTATGGGGTGGGGGAAAGAAGGGTGTCTGCAGACAAAATATTGTATACATAATAAGTAAATAAATATTTAAAAGAAAGAAAGAAAGGAAAGAAAGAAAGAAAGAAAGAAAGAAAGAAAGAA